>CAUVYM010000603.1:48711-81251 GCA_963556165.1 Tipula helvola
AATGGGCGCTAGGCAAAATTATTCAATTTGTACATCCTAGTGATCGGGGAATTGTTCGAGTCGTAAAGGCCGGTATTCACGTACAATTAAATTACGCAATATAATTGTGTGACGTCAATATTGCACAATAAAATTCCAAAATGTTGAATAAAATTTGAGAATATTGTGCAATGTTCTGACGTCACACAATTATATTGCGCAATTTAATTGTACGTGAATACCGGCCTTAACGCTAAAAACATCAAAATCGACTTTCAAGCGACCCATTGTCAAACTATGTAAGCTGCCAGCACAAGATAATAGTTAACGATGTTGATCGTTAACGGGGCGGAGAATGTTTGTTATCATCTGCAGCACCTAAAAATATAAGAAAACCACAAGAATAGTTTGGGACATAATTACTGACAACTTTCCAGCGATAACGAAAATCAACATCTTGATGGTCAAGCATAAACCAGTAATTTTGTTTGTTTTATTTTTTCACATTTTGACACTTAGTTATTTGCTATGATCACTAGTACCAATCTTAAAATGAATTGTAAATAATTATAGCGAACAAGTATACCAACTTGATTATAACAGTTAATTAAATATGTAAAATTATAGATGGCGATATAATTGGCTTGTATAACACTTTTTTTTGTATAAAAGTATGGATGGTACCTTGGCTGCTGTATAGCCGGTATGGTCGTGTCCATTTAATGGTCGAGATAAGCGGTGTTGTAGTCGCGCATATGTGTGTCACTGCTTTGGCGATGATACCAAAAAATCCACTGCGTAGCGTGATGCTGCTCCGTTCCTTAGGTTTAATCTGACTCCATAGATTTAATCGGAGGCGTGGTGACGATTAGTAAGGTCCGTTTCTTTGATTATCAAGCAATCGTACAAACGGCTATGCGTTATATAAAAACTTGTGGCTTATGTAGATGCCGATAAACTTTTATATGTGAACGCGTATTTCACCAATTTTCCCAACATGAATAATCACAGACACGGTATTATTGACAAACTTTATTAATAATTACATTAATTTCAAATACACTATTTTAACAAAACTAATCAATTTAAAAATTACAAAAGTTATTTTTTGTAATGCTTAATGCAAAAAATGCGCTCGCACAAAAATGGCGTTTATTTTTTATGCTATCTTCTCTGTCGAGAGTTTTCAATGCTAATCTTTTATAAGTTGTTTTAATAAAAGTGAATAGGAAAAAGTACTAAACTAAAATTACCCTATGAAGTAGTTTTCTGTATTTTGACATTTTAACCTTTTGAGCAACCGAATTCGGAATTCGTACGCTACAAAAGCCCGCTCAATAATATGTAAAATTCATTATAGAAAGAGATATAGTAAAATAAGTTACAATAATAAAAAATAAGTAAAATATAAAAATTGCGAAGATAGGGTGATTTTATTTAATAAAACTACGATTATAAAGAAGCCCCTTCAACACGCGATCAAATTGTGTATACGGGCCGAGGAAGGGATATAAGAATGATGTGATTGCGATGGTAATGATGTTACGATGTATGATGGTTAGATTGTATCATTGTATGATGTTATGATGGTTTAATGGTAAGACGTTATGATGATACAATGGTATGATTGTATTTTGGTATGAAAGTACCGTGGAATGATTATTATTATTATCATTATTACTGTAGGGCCATGTGGGCGTTCAACCCACCTCGTACTGCGACATAAAAGAGCTTTTGTGCATGAACTCTGCTCAATGAGCCGTACAGTTCGTGGTATGGTGGTATGACGGTACATTGGTATGATGGTATAATAGTGTGATGGTATGAAGGTATGATGGAAGGATGGTATGATGGTACGATGGTACGATGGTGTAATGGTATGATGTTATTATGGTATAATGATGATGTAATGATGGTATAGTTGTAAGATTGTGTATATGATGGTATGATGGTATGACGGTACGATGGTATGATGGTAGCTTGGTAAGATGTTATATATACTGGTATGGTTGTGTGATGTAATGCTGTTAAAGTGGTATGCTGATGATAACGGTTTGATAGTGTGACGGTATAATGGTATGACGGTTGTATAATATGATTATACCATGGCCTGAAAGTAAGATGATAAGATTATTGTGATGGTATGATGATACCTGGATTGATGTTTAGATGATATCATGGCGTAATGGTATGAAGGAATGATGGATTTTTGGTAAAATATATTATGTATGATGGTTCGACGTTACGTTATGAATGATCATAAATAGAATTTGAGTTCGATTCGAGTGAAAAACTCAGTTAGGGATTAGTTTTGGGTCGAATTTATTGTTTAGTGGGAGGTTAGATTGAGTTGAGTTCATACAGCATGAAGTTTTTCAATCGGATTGATTTTGGGATTGTTTTGGCCATTAAAGTGTTAACTTTAGCAGAGTGTTGAGATTTGGTTTGAGCTTAGTTGAGGTGAAGTTGAGTTAGGGTTCATTTAACTTGCATTGAGGTTAATTGAGTTATTCGTATAATTGTATTGCATTTGAGTGGAGGTTGAGTTGTAAATTTAGTTGGAGCTTGAGCTGAATATTGACTTAAGATGTTCAATTTGGGGTTGATTTGGGAGTTGAATTAAGTTTTAAGAACAAAGTTCTGATCACCCCATGAGGATTCAGCCGTTTATATTTTTTTTTTCGATTCGCTGCGATTATGTAATAAAGTATTTGACTTATATCAAACAACGGATGGGTTAAAATGGGCCAAAACTACAACAATTTGAATAATAAAAAAACAATCAGCATGGGAACGCTTGCACTTAACCAAGAGCAATTAGTGGATCATATAGCAAATCATAGGCATTATAACTAAAACACACTTATTTAGGTGACCTTAGGAGGTCATGGAAAATAATATATAATCGGACGTAGAACTCCACAATATTTTCAAATCCGATATCAAATATAAGGGTCACCATCGGAGATATTTCAGAACAACAAAAATAAATGAAACCAACCATTAACAAAGAACATAAATCTATAAAAACATTAAAAATCATGTGGAATCCTCAGCGAGGCGAATTCTAATATACAACAGAGTTAGCCCTATTCGACTAGCGAATATATCATCATCGTATAAAACGGTTTTTTTTTAGATTGCTGCCCCCATATATAATTTTAAAAGGAAATGACGTTCATTTTGATAGCTTTTTGTGATTTATAGGGGCCTACTACGCCCATTCGAGTATTTATCTTGCAATCTTATACCTTCTACATCTGTTTTTAGTAATTATGATAGTATGATACCTTGAAATCGATCGACAATAATTTCCATCAGTTCTGACAAAATTATTCATTTCGCCTACTAAAAATGCGGCTAGGCCGATCCCAAATCTTTTAATTTAGGCCCATGCGAGATCTGTATGCTGAATATTTAATTTTCATTAAAAAAATGTCATAGTTTAACGGCATTCAAACAATACAAATAGTCTCTTATGGCCATTCAAGATCACTTTTAATTTTGTAAATCATATTAACAGTAAAACGGAATAGTTTATAGAGAAATCCCATGTAACCCAGAATCGAGTAAGCATCTGACCGAATGTATTTAAAATGTTAACATATATTTACAAGAGGCAAACTGCATTATCCGAATATATTAGACTAAATGGATATGTCTAATATTAATACAGTCTGCAATTTAAATTATGATAATCGAATTAAACTACACATCAATAAATTAATGTTCATTAAATAAACATAAAATGTAATATCTAGGAATGTTAAGGACATAATTATTACATAAATTATTGATCAAAAAAAGAAAAAAATGTTTGTAGGTACATAATAAGATAAGCAATAAATTAGATTTGTTGTTGTTGTTTATTAATAGCATTATGCAGTTAACATATCCGTACATACATAGATGCATTATGTAGTAAATTTCAAGCCAATTATATGTATACATGTACAATGTACATACATACCAATTATGAGCACTCCGCATGTGTTATATGTTTATGTGTGTGTGTATTTTATTTTCTCTACTTGACTCACTTTAATAGTGCCGTATGTAAGCCCAAAAGTATTAAAGAAATCATTTTAAAAATAATTTTATTTTAATTAATTTAAAAAGCGTCTTATGGGATCAAATTACAATATAATAAAAATAAAATATGCGTCGTATAGGTACCGATACATATGGTTAGGTTCCTGTTTAAATTTGATGACAATTCCGGCACACCAAACATTTTTGCCTTCTTCCGCATATACTCGTAACATAACATGGTAAAATTCATTAAAACATCAAAAAACGTTTTCTTCATATTTTGTTTAACGTACTCGTATACTCGTATATATAAGATGAACAGAATGCTTTCGACTCTTAATTAAAAAGATAAATAAAAAATTAATGAATTTTTAACAAAGTGACGAGAAGCATTTAAATAAAGGTAAGACAAAAACATTTTTTTCTTTTACTTTCTTACTTGTAATTGGATTAAAGTAGCAACAACAAAAAAGTTAATTTTCCTTACACATTTTTTTTTTTTTTGGGGTTCCCTCTAAATGTAAAGTGGGTGTTTGAAAGTGATATCTGTATATACACATTTCGAGCGAAAAAATGAAGCAAATTAAAAATAAATTGTGCCTCGTTAAATAAAAAATTCATTAGGGATTTATGCTTTTTGTATATGACATATTATAGTGGGTATATGTTACATAATATCGTGTCTCCTCGAGGCGTTTAAATAAAACCATAATAAATACAAATAATATGACATATTGATGTGAAGCTTTTGGAGCTGTTTAATATGACGTAATAATATTTTTCAAATTTTGGTAAATTTGTGACATAATATGGTGCTAAGCTAAAGTATCAGATCACGTCTTGTGGAGATAAGCAGATCACAAAAATAATGTTTGTTTAAATTATATAAGAGCTTAACAGGATCCCACGGTTAATAATGTAGACTGTGAACTCGTGAAGCAACTGAATGTCATCGAAATGATAAATCAATATAACATCAAAAACATCTCGCTAAAATCAGCACCAGGGTAATTTCTTAACAAACATTTTTAATACAATCGAAGCGAACGTATACACTGAAAGAAAAGTCCTTCAAGAAATGATAGTTTTCAAACAAAGAAATCATAATTTTTTTTTGTTTTTAATTAAGAATAAAACGCACGCAACAAGTTTAATTTACATAAGTAAAGAGACTTATTATCAATTTTATTAAACATAAGTCTCAGTGAATTAAAATTTAAAATCTCAATTTAAGAAGTTGAAAATATTCTAAATTCAACAGATATGTGAAAGTGAATGTAATGTGAGGTGCGTTGAATTGCCATACCTTCAGCAAGTTCGCGATATTGTTTAAATGATTCTGTAACTCTTTTGAGGCAATTTCGGGATTATTTTGTGACACGGCAGTATAGCCGTATCATCGAAATGTTTAAAACTTTAGATTCAACTTTTCACCCAAGTAATAAGTAAAGTATTTTAAATGTTTACTCGGTGGTAGTAAAATTGCAACTCAAATATGCTATTCGCAATTTTTAATTGAAATAATTTTTTTTATACACAATGATTAGTTTTAATATGCCCTCCTGAAATTAATTGAAACTCATCCGATGCTAAGTTTATAATTTTACATCAAAATATCAATTTCGATGATTTACCTAATATGTTATAAGGAAGTGTTAATGTATGTAGATGAGTGTGCTAAGAAACGCTTATCTATGGTTTGTGTTGTGAGACGATAACAACCGCTAGTTCAGTGTAAAGTGTTAAAATATCCATAGTGATTAAGACATGTTGCAAGGATATATCTGTGGTCTATATATAAAAAGCATAAGTATAAATTGACGATTTTACAGGAGAGCAAAATTTAACTTTGAACTATAAATTTTCAAATCGGCAGATGATTAAATTTTGCCATTTGCCACGTGATTAAATTAAAAATATTCCAACGTTAACGTTAAAAAAATCTAGAATTCTACTTATTTGCATAGAAAATTTTAGAAAAAAACTATCCCTTTTTTAAATATTTAGATTTTTACAAAAGAAGGCACACGTTACATGTGCCCTTCTCAAACATTTTGATTGATAATTATCAAATAATTAAAACAACATATGCCTGTTTAGTTCAATTTATTTGAAAAAAATGTACATGTTACACATTTTTTTTATTATGTTATTAAAAAGTGAATTCAATTAATTTATTAAAACTAATATAAAAAATAAATGTATTTCAATGCATTTAGGTATACGTAGCACAATAGCTACAACAAAAATATATAAAACTTGAACTAATTCTTCAAATTTCGGTTTCGGGTTCTTCATCTCGATTAGGTCAGAGTGTATATCAATCCTATCCTATGAGCCACTATTGGTAATGAATCGGTAATATCATTTGTTTCCTTTGAATTTATAACAAGAGGGCCAGAGTAGCATAAATTAATATTTTGAACATTTAGTGTGGGTGCCCCCCGGCGTCTTAAATTTAACGTTTTGAATGGTCCATCGTGGTCTAATGAACATTTATTTATTTATTTTATTTTCTCAAACTCTCAGGTCAATCACATTATTATTTACATAAAGAACAAATATAAAATTATTACATAGTACTATTAAATATTAAAATGTGGCTACAAATTACAAAATAAAAATAGAATTAAACAAGATCTTAAGTAATTTGTGATGCCTGGCGAAGCAAGAAAAAAAAATTAGAAAATGTCTAATGGCAGTAATGCCAGAATCAGACAATTACTTTAGGATTTTAACTGATTTGAGAAATGTTAGGGGGTGAAAGTATTAGTTGAGTGATTATAAACCAAACTAAAATAACGTGAATTCCATTAAAAATTCAATTTACCACGGAAAAAAAAACAAAAACAAAAGTTAAAAGTTACTACTTAAAAACATAATTAAAAATTAAACAGCAACGTCAAAAAGAAAATCAATTGTGCAATTATCAAATAGCCATTCCTTTAAGAGCAAAACTAATTTTCTTTTACATTCAATAGTACGAAATTCTTCAGGTAACTTATTACAGGTAAATTATATTCTGGGCGCTGTGACGAGAAAATAATTTAAAAAATGAGTTTTATGAAAAGATGGAATTACTTTTAGATGCTTGAAGTTAATGCGCAATGTATAATTATGACAACCCAAATTACGGTTACCACTCATATCATAATAAATCTTTAGCACTTTGAACACATAAAGGTGTTCCAAAGGAAGAATGGAGCTTTTTACAAAAAGTGGCCATGATGGGAAACACTTTGATTTGAAGAATATTGATCTATAATGATGTGTTTTTGGGCTATAACCAAAGGTCTCAAAGTCGCGTAATACGTGCCACCCCAACAGAAGATGCCATATCGCAATTTTGACTCAATTAATGCATGATAGAATAATTTAAGAACCGACAGCAGACAATGTGCTAGAAGGAGATACATTTTCCTAACCGAAGCATGTAGATTTTTTTCTAAATCATTTATGTGGCATTTCCAGTTGAGGCGACAATCAACATTTAAACCCAAATATTTGATGTTACTCACCGATTGAATCAGTAAGCATCCATGAGTACATGGAATCATTTTAGGACATTCAAAATCATGAAATACTAATTGATTACGCAACTAACGATTTTCAATTAAATTAAAACATAATTGTTTTAGTTTTTGGGCTAAGTAATAATCTATGAACTGCAAACCATTTAATTAAAATATCTAAATCATAATTGATATTAGTTACTATCGAAACATGGTTAGAACAGTTATAAGCAAATGTCATCGTCTGCAAATGCTATATAACCTTTCCCTTGAAATGCTGCCTGAATATTGAATTAAAATAGATTAAAAATAATACTGGGCCCAGCACGGATCCCTGAGGGATTCCGGCATCCAGGACAACAGAATTACTCGGACAATCATCAATGCGAACTCTTTGTGTACGACTGGTGATAAATGACCTAAACCAATTATACATACTACCTCTTAAGCCAATATTCCATAATTTACGTAATATAATCTGATGATCGACCATATCAAACGCTTTCTTTATATCCACACAAAGAGCAGCCACCAAATTTACTATTATTCAATCCTTCATGAAGTGGTTTCATTAATTCGATTAGCGCAGATTCAGTACTAAGTCCAGTTCTAAATCCAAATTGAGAATCGCTAAAAAAATGCATCTTATTCAAAAAATGAACCAACCTAGAATTAACCGCTTTTTCAAAAATTTTTGATAAGATAGGTAAAAGTGAAATCGGACGATAATTACTTATGGAAAGGCGACCACCATTTTTGAAAAGCGGAATAACTGTTACGATTTTTAAAGCATCAGGAAATACCCCTCCATTAATACTACGATTAAATAACTTAGTTAATGGATCTACAATATTAAAGGCAATATTTTTCAAAGTTATACTACTCAAACCAAAATTATCAACCGAAGATTTTCCTTTGAGAGAACTAATAATTTGAAATATTTCAGTAGAAGTAAATGACTGGAAAAAAACTATCAATTATCAACTCATCATAAATTAAATTATATAAAACAGAACGACGGCAAATTTTAGGACGAGTTTGAGCAACAATATTATAAAATTACTCGTTGAAACTATTTGCGATATCAGAAGCTGATGTAATTAAAACATTTGAATCATCCTTTATACTGCCAATACGTTTAGAAGAATTAATCTTATTCAAAATTTCATCTACAAGAATCCATTGTTTCTTATTGTTACCAGATGTGTCATGAAATTTTTTAGTATAATAGCTAGTCTTAACTTCTTTAATTAAATGTTTTAATTTAACAGAATAATTACCATGAAGAAATTTTTTTTTAATTGATCTTACAAATCAAAAAATTATTAATCCAAGGGTTTAATTTCCGATACTTCTTATTAGGTTTAACTAGAAAAGTAGACTGAGAAATCTAATCTGTTAACAACGAGGCAAATCAATCAAATGCTCTACTAGATACATCAACAATCGAGAAGACAGAGTCCCAAGATTCAAATAGTAAAAATTTGTTCAATAACTCAAAATCGATATATGATATATTACATAATTTTTTGGCATGGCTGGCTTAACATTAATCACTAGATAAATAAATACAGCACAATGATCAGATATATGTACATCATCAATTGTAGATGTAATATCAAAATAAGAACCCCTGTAAAATATATGATCAATACACGTTGGCGAATTACCTGCAATTCTCGTAGGCGCATTTACTACAGAGAATAAGCCATGGCTTGACATTAGAAACTTATAATCATTGATGTGATTTGATTTATCAACAATATTAATATTTATATCACCCAAAAATAACACGTTCTTAGATCTAACATTATTCAAGCATGGGCTTAGATCTTTTAGAAATGCATGCTATTATGATTGCAGTCTATAAGCAAAAAAAAAAAGGAAATTTTACAAACCGTAAAATCAATTTCAAATTTTAATATACCGAAGGTCACTAAGTTATAATAAGTGTTAACGATTGCATTTAAATTGTCAGATATATACACTGCAACACCACCAGCACGATAATTATTGTTACAACTCGCATGAAGGTTAAAACCTGGAATATTATAATTATCAAGTTCCTTGTCACTAATCCATATTTCGGACAAACAAATTACCACGGGCAAAACTTTTAGAGAATCAATATGACATATAAAGTTATCAAAATGTGTACGCATACTACGGATATTTTGTTGTAAAATAATAAACTTGGTATCGGATGAGTTTGAATTAATATCAGGAGTGCACAAATTACTGAACGGATCTAAACAATTATTTGAATTAATCATTGTATATAAATAAAAAAAATATTAAAATTAAAAGGAAAACCTGGAAAAAAAAATTAATTACAACTTATTTAGATCTTCAAATAAACCGATAATTATTAAAGGCTGCTCCTTGTTCTTCCTCATATATATTGTAGAACTCCTCATCTAAAGATACGTATACTTGAATTTAGCTTTCGCCTCTTTTGCAGCTTTGTAAAGTTACCTAGTACTAAATGATACGCTATCATTAACATAAATAGGAGTATCATTTACTCCAGAACCGAAAATAACAGTTGACAGCCTAATTCTGTTATTCGCAGAATTAATGCGTCCAATTTTTCCTGATTTTATAATACAATGTCCAATATCATTTTCACAAAAAGATGGAATACCGAATCCTTTTTGTACAATATTGATAACTGCTTGTTCGACATTATCTTTTGACACTGCAAGAACTCCAGTTATTTCGATACAGGTTTCTCTAGAAATTTTTTCAAGATTCTCAATACGAATCTTGTGATTACAAAGTTCCGCTTTCAGCTTGTCATTTTCTTTTTGTAGATATTCGATTTTTTGAAACACCTTCTCGTAATCTTTTAACTTCACAAATATTTTAGAAAAATTATCTTTATTACCTACCTTCCTTCATACCAATAAGCTCATTGAATAATGTAGTTAAGGTCACACCAGAATTTGTTTCCATTACTGTACCTTTAGCACGATTATTTAAACCAGTTATGTTACATTTTGTATAGCATCAATACAGCTTTTGCGCAAGCTCAAGATTTACGTTTAGCTGGACTATCCAACTCAGATAGATTCAAAACAGCACAATTCGCATGAAATAGTTTTTGACAAACTACACAATTTACTTTTCAAGGTTATCACCGCCACTTGTAACTTTTTTTCCACATTTATTGCACGACATAATAAATAACAGTATGACACACAGATGAAAAAAAAAATCACTTTAAACGAACAAAATTATGTAGTGAAATAAACTTTCAACATGAAGACACAAATGAAAGAAATTTTTTATTTTTTTAATTTTAAACAAAAAATGAAATTCACAGCTTAAAGTAACAGTTCATTGATTGATAAACGACATTCTTGTTATTATTTATAATCACCTTTTATATATAAGTTTAGTATTTGTTTAAAATTAGAAATTTTTAACTTTATTTGTATTAATTTTTTTTTCTTGTAAATATTATATTCATCTATTATACGTATTACGTGTTCACCCCACAACACGAGAACGATGATGATGATGTATACATCAATTTCTCAGATTCCTGAGTACATATATCGTAACCATTTTACGCTCTGCAACTTGAACTTATTTCCATCTTCATCGATGTTTCGCCACATCAATTTTGTTTTTGACGCCTCCGCAAAATTTAAAAATTTATGTTGCACCATATCAATTATTAAAAATGAATTTTTGGATCTAATTGGTCTTATACAAATTGCATCCAATCTCTGGGGGATGGTGAATGTCGACAGATGTTTTTTTCCTGCTTTTTAATTATAGCATGGTCCGTATCATACCCCATATGAGTGTGGCCTACTTGTAGAAATTTATGATCGATTTGTTCCATATGTTTATTCTAAGTTTTTGTGTTTTCGCTCTTTTCTTATTTATTTTCTTTTTGTTTTTTTCCCTCATTTATTTTTCTTTGATGTTTCAATTCTTGTGAAATAATTTGCAGTGGTAATCGAGGTAAATATTAGTTAGTTCCAGTTAAGCCATCAAAGAGTAAATTCTACAATGGGTCGTTGTAAACTAAATATTGACGGCAGAGTAAAAATTTTGCAATTTCATGTTAAAAAATACACAAATGTGATAATAGCGGAAATTACCAATTGTATTGAATCCAGAGTAAGACTTTTTTTAAAGCGATATTGTGGAAACCCAACAATTGTAAGAACGACTGACCTCTGATCGCTTAGATCGAGTATTAAACCGATTAACGCGGTAAGGCACAGATTTAATAAGGCTGCTGAGCTAAGAAGAGACCTTTTAGCAACAACTAACGGCTTAATTTCGGTTCGTACTGTAAGGCGAAACCGCCCCTTACCCTAAAAATGAGAATTAAAAGAGTAAAATTTACAAATGAACGAAACAATAGGACTTCCAAGGACTGACGGAGAGAAAGATTTTCGAACGAGTCCAAATTTAATTAATTTGAGCCCGACGGAAGGATGACAGTTCGGCGACAAAAAAAGGAAAGGTATTCAACACAATGCGTTTTGCCGAAATTAAAACATTCCCTATACGTTATGATCTTGGGATCCATAACAGCTTTTGGAATAGTATCCATTCACCTTCTAGAAGGTTCTGAAAATGAAGTAAAATACAAAAATAATGTTAAAACCTACGTCGTGCCGACCATTGAGCATCTGACACAAAATATTACAAATTCAATATTTGAAGATGATTCGACTCCACTTCAGAGATCACGCCTTGCAGGATATAGCCATTGTTGGTAATATAAGAATGTTTATTTATAATGCCATTTTCCTTTAGGTAACAGAATTTAAACAAATTTTGGAGATCGAGTCACTACCATGGCTAGAAAATAGTACAGACTTCAACATTACAGAGAATTTATGGGCGTTCCAGGGATACAAGATTAGGCAATATAAGTCGAAAACTATTATAAAACAGAAAAATTTTATTGAAAAAGTATTCTATGAAGATAAGATTATATGCCGACTCGGATTAAGGATGTGATCAAAGCGAAGGGATGGTTTACTAAATATTAGTTTCATTGGAGAACCTTTTATTGAATGTTTATTATGTTTTATTTTTTTTTTTAAAGGTATTTTTTGATTATGTTTATGCTCAACTTTAATAAAAATAACCATTTTTATTAATAAATTGTTTTGTAGACTTTTATTTTTGCTCAAAAAAGCATTTGACACATACGCAACATTTATACGATAAACCTAAGAAATATTCGCTGCTAATAGTTTAGCAGGTTTAAAACATCCGACCACAAAAATATTTATTAAAAATATATAAAATGGTACAAAAATTTTGGTTTTAACTATATAGTATTTAAAATTTGTGTCCGTTATTCATAAAGCAAATAAAATCTTTTCAAATATTTTCCTTTAAATTTCAAATCGCACATTTTTATGGCGCTGGGTGTATATTCTCTTGCATGAATGCTAAAAACATTGTGGCAACGAAACTATTTTTATTTTGACCGCTCCAAGAGTCACTGTAAAAAACGATTTTATTTATCGAATGTAGCAATGATTTCAAGTGAGAGAATATACAAAAGGCTACTTCATTTCCTCCTCTATTTGCCAAACCTTCGTGCCGCATATAATTGAATGGTTGATTGGAAATACAGTCATGAATGGTCAAGTTGTATGTACATAAGGATATTTTATAAAATGCAACATTTGTATTTAAATTCGGCGCATCCAGGCATTTTTGCATATCAAATGTATGTATATACCATCAATGATTCATTTTCGGATGCTAAGGCTTTATCGTTCTGTTTTTCTTGATATGCTGCTTCAGCTACCTCATGATGAGAACGTTATTCATCTTGTAATTTACTTTTTTCGAGTCCTTCGGCTGCTTTAATTTTCAAATGAAATATTTCACAAATATTACATGTGTCGATACTCGGTTTTTTAAATTTAATATTCATAGTTCTGAATATCTGTGTATATTTCCATATTGAAGCAGGTTGATCGCAATTCTTTGCGTATAAATTATACATTAATTGTATATTAAGATCTGCACGTAAGTACAGTTTATTAGTATCGCGTCTTGAATAGTGTGACTCATAAATTGGGAAACTATTAATGTGATCCATAATTTCGGTTGTTATACTCTTCGGTAGACGTTTGGTTGTCGAACAATGTTTGCCACGGTTATCTAGAGATACAGTCTCTGGTGAAAGAAATTTTTTTTCAGTTATTATTCGTCAAAATTTGCCTGTTTCTCCTAGCGTTGCTTTCAAACATACTTTACATACTTCAACCCGATTACCATTCATAATCAAAAAATAATTACATGTATATCTTCGATTTTTTTTAGAAGTTGTGTTTGTAATCCGTTGGCATTTTTTATTTCTAACTTCAATTAAACTGCTAGTAAATGCCGCTCGCAGCTCGTATTTGGCTAGTTCCCAATAGTGCGGAAAAATTTTATTTTGATCCTCAGTAGGAATTTTATTTTTACAATTACGGCGACATGGTTTAAGCGGTTTACATTCTCTTGTTGGTTTTTTAACACCTTTAAGTGTTACATAGCTTTGTCCACTATTTATTTTTATCTTGTCTTACTTTTTGCGTGTCTTCTATAGGTGAAACCATTTCGAGTTGGCTTTAAATTTCTTCTGCCATTCCCACAAGAGAAGAATCGCTGCCATTATTGGGTATTGGATTTGGATCGATGTCACTATCATCAAAGTTGCCGTCCATATACTATCTGAAGAATCGGAATCGTCCATATTTCTTGTTGCATAAGATTCCATAACAATTGACTGAAGTTCCATCGTGTGCGAAGATGAGGGCTCGGCATTTGCATTTCCCCAGGATCCCATTACTGAAAATATTTAACAACCTGAAATAAAATTGCCACCATCGAAATGCGATATTTCATCGAGCAATAGGATTGGGCAGCATTTTATGATAGATTCAGCTACCTTAAAACTTTTATTAAAAGCGATGCAGTGTACCTTTTGAGCCAAATAATAACAACAGGGATCTAATATTCGAAAGCGTGGCAAATAATAGTAAATCGTTTTAACAACAGGAGATTTACTTGTCGCCAATCACGTAATTTCGCTGCTGAATCTACCAACTCACAATTTCGATTCAGCGACAACCATAAAAAATTTTCACAGCTAAATAACGGAGAAAAAAAATACAAAAAACACTTTTGATGCTGATTTTATACAAATTGAATTTTGAAAAATCGAATTCCCACGAGAAACTTGAACTAAATTTTTTTCCTGCGATAGCTGTTGACAAACCACAAAAAAAACGATTCAACTTCATTTTCCGATATTTTCCGCGATTAGGTTTAATAAATCTTTCCACGTAAGGCTATTTACAAAAATGTTGATTACAATTCATGTATCCTATTTACTTTCGGCTGATAACCACGATTTTTTTTATTTTCGGCTGGAATGTTAATAACTTAATCTGCATTATCGACTATTTACTGTCGACTGAAAAATGTCGGCTAACTTTAACAGGGTAAATCAGATGTGTTTGCCAACATTTTACTAGACGTAGCCCATAAAACTGAGTTATAATGGATTCTCCTGGGTCTCACGACCCAATCACAACAAACTCCAAATGTGTCTAAAGTAATGCAGATCTAGAATTACGTAAATTCTGGGAAATAGAAGAGGTCCCCAGGTTTAAACCATACACAGAGGAAGAAGAGCTCTCTGAAAAATCGTACACAGAAATACACCTTATGTTACCAGAATTAAAGTATGAGGTCACGAAATAAAGTTAAAGGAGATTCCAAGAAACGTACGTCAGAAGACTGCTCTAGGTGGAAAAGAGTCGGTAACTTCATGAATTATTACATATAACTGGGACAATATAAAACACAATTAATTCGAAAGATACCAAAAGTAATATACGTTATTTATCATACGATGTAGTTAACAAGCAATCAAGCACAACAACCAATTTGATGGTAGTACTTGGTGCATCACAGAAGACGACAAATGTTTTAGGCTTTAACGACATTCAATTAGTTGGCCCAAAAATACAACATAAACTACCCACAAACAGCTACAATTCTAATCTAGAAGACCTTAATTAAGACGACATGCTTATTGCTTGCGGGATGTGAGATGGCACCCAGAAATCGAATCCATTTCACAAACTCATACAATGGCACTACTGCCGAAAGCCGCAAAAATATTTTAACCATTTACATTAAAGTATTATTTTAGGGGGACGAGTGCATACCGACGAAAAACCATTTAGATGCGATATCTGCGGTAAGTGTTTCATCCAGAAGGAGATATTTAAACGCGTACCGGAGAGTGGCCACTCAAATGTCAATAATGTGAGAAAATTTGTATTCAAAATGATATGATTCGTTTTCATATAAATCGAAACACAGCGAAAATCCCATAACCGAATTATGCAAGTGTCCATTATGTTCGAAAACCTTTTCGTACGCTAGTGGATTGAGCCGCCATTTGACAGTGCACACCGGTAAACTATTCTCGTGTACGCACTGTCCCAACAAATTTAATGATCGCAGTACACATCAAGTACAATTTAAATATTTAACTAAACTTTGTTTTATTTTTAGGGACTTGATTTGCTTTAAAGTTATTAAAACCAACAAAAAAATGTTTCCGCCGGGATCGAACCTGGGGCGATGTGATAACCACTGCACCACGGAAACTGATTTTATAAAAAGTTTCTAATGACTTTTGAAAAATCCAATTTTCCTAAATTTCTCACGGGAAACTTGAACTGAATTTTATTTTCCAACAATACCTATATTGACCAATCACATGAAGGCAATCCATCTCTCGATGTTTACTCTAGCGGATGGTTTCATTCCAATTTTAAATATTTTTGGAATTTGTTGATTATCCGATATTTTCTACCAAAGGAACAAAGTGTCCATAACTATTGAAAAAAGTTTGAATGCATTCCATGCATCCTGTTAACTTTCGGCTAAAAACCACCATATTTTTTATTTTCGGCTCGAGTGTAAATCTGCATTACCGAATTTTTCATTCGGTTGGAAACTTTCAGCGAACTTTAACAGGACATAAAGACTAAATGTGTTAGCTAATTTAGCTATTTTAAAAATAACACAGATGTCGTGTAATCACTTTTATTAGCTGATGGTGGTATACTCGCTAAATTAAAAATCGTTTTGTCGAATATTCTACAATGCATTTGATTGAACTGGAGACAAAACAATTACAAACTTTAAAATAAAAACTGTCTCTCCCGATTTTTTTTTTATCTCACATGATTTTGTTGCCATTTCATTTTCTTTTGTGTGCCCATAAAATACAATAGTATACGAAAGACGATAAGATCTTTTCTTTATACAATTTTAACGATGTGTGCGATGATAATCTTAAAATATGTCACACTAAAAATATGATTTTTAGTGGTTCGTGCCGTTGATAAAAATCACGTTTAAATTTATAGTGATTTTAGTATAATACACAATATATGCGGTACATAGATAGAAGTTCATGATTGTTATGATTTTATTATTCATGCGCTCATTCTTTCATTTCCTAGAAAGTAGCAAAATTTTCTTTCAAAATATTATTGTTATATTCATATATACCTACTCGTAATATGGAAGATGATTATTAAAATTCATATTGTTTTGTCATGTCCATGTTATTTTACAATAATAACAAAAAGTTCATTGTGTCATGAATGAAATTTAGTATAATATAAAAATATTACATTGTATATTTATATACACAAAATGCACACATACTATAAATAGATAAGGCAAGTACAGATCTAACCAGCTTTATCTAAATAGAAATGAAATCTATCATACACTTTATGTTGAATTAAATAGAGTTACATTTTATACTGGCAGGACTTAAAAAAATTCATTAAACTATAGCACATGATGTACATACAAAGCTTTCGTGATAATCATCAGGTTTGGACCTGCATCATATACAGCGCTTCAACGTTATATCTTCTATATACTCGTACATTCAAAATGTAGTTCAATATCGATTGAATAAATCAATCAGTGTCACGATAAGGCTATTTTCAAATTTTTAATTTATGTTTACCTTTTTGTTACCTACATATTTGAACTGGTCATACACGTATTTGAGAGTTATTTTATGTTAGCTGCCCCATATACAAATTTACTAATGAAATTAAATATAATTTTAAAAGACTTTAAATAAGTGAAAATGGTACCGAAGTTTATTTTGTAACGATTTTGGTATAACTTTTATTAAGCGCTGGCACCACCTCGCTTATTGATGAAACTCAATATTATTTTACTCAATTCACGCAGGGTGGTTTGAGGATCTTTAGCACAATCTAGTTGCTTTACCTCCTCAAATATTTATATACTAGTAAAATTAATTACTAGTGTTCGTAAATCGACATCACAATCTATTAATTTATGAATTACAAATTAAACTCAGTTTAATTCATAAATTAAAGCAGCCCTACTGCTTTTATTTTGTACTCCACGCGATGATGTAAAGTGTACGCCATTTTGCAGATCAGCTGCATTTGTATTGAGCTCCGTCATGAGTTCAAATTCGTAGTACGAATAAAGTGTATGTATTGTTTTCCAAAGCAATCTGTGCCTCCTTCCTCTCGTAAGTTGCACATCTAATAATTTTATCTTAAGTCTTTGGCAAGACATATACCCCAGCTTTTCCTGTTCAAACTTGTAAATTAACAAATTTAGTATTTGGTTCTAAAAGTCTAAATAATCGTTGAAATGGCCGGTTTATCTTAACGCTTGCTGATTTAAAGCTGGGTAATATAATTCGGAGATTTCACTGTCTGATGACTCTTACAGCAACGAATATGCTACGAACTTCACTGGACATTGAAGGCCTATAAAACAGCCACAGCAAAACTTAAAAATCTTTGAAAAATCCATTATAAGCTTTCATACGCGATTTATGTGCTTGCTTTAAAAGACTTTGGACCACAGGTTCGGGAATTACCAATTTCCAGCGGGAGAGGCAAAATATTTCATTTGTTTCTAATAAATTATATATTTTGCCATGAACCTTGCTCTTACCTGAAAGCATTAGAGACGATGTTAAGCAGCCCCTTAAGCTGCCCGATCTATCTCGCTGGGTAATTAACCAACGAAGATTGGAGTTGTGGTGATGATGGTAAAAGCCCGAAACTTTTACACGAATAATACCGCGGTTGGAAATTCGAGTTTCGTTACATAGTATTTATGCTGGGCAGAGTTAAAGTTAAATGAAGAATAAGCTATGGGTTTCCAGTGACATCATCCAAACGCTGAAATAGTTCGCGCAACGTATGGCACCAGTCAAAGATTTTTCGACAGACCAGCCAACTACTGGGAAGATGATGGCTATGGATGAGGACTTGGTGAAATCTGTACGGCTCAAGTAGTTACCCGAAAAGTTAAAGCAATAATTGTATTGCGGCGTGACACGGATTCCATATGTAATTTGATCGCGGTGGCCGATAAAATTTGGGAAATCAATCGTCCTTCTTCACCGGCAAGGATAGACTACAACGAACAAAAAATGATCTTCGCTGGCGATTCATAGTAGAGAGAGAACGATCACCTAGTCGCACTAATCCTGACCTGATTGCTGGTTTTATATAACAATTTAGGCATACGAGCTAGGAACTGTCGGGAATCGTTTTCTTTCAAACAAAGCATCTTACCGTGCTTGCGACGACAGTTGTGGTGCGAAAAGATACAATTATATTTAGGGTTACGTCTCGACTTTCGCCATGCAGTTGTCGTCGGATCAGTTACCAGACCGACTATTGCTTCTTTTGGATAAAAATACTTATCACCTAAAATGTTTGTTATCGAAAGCCGCTTTAGCGAACTTTTTTGCCAGTACCTGCCGTGTCTCTCACAGGAGCCTCGATATAGTGACACCTCTCGATGAAACATTCTGTCGTACACAGAATAGTAACACAATGCAATTACCTTTTTGCCATCCTATCCTGAAAAGCATATAATAACGCTGAACGGGATTGACCATATGATGTAACCTATGTTATGTAGGCTTAGTTCATCCTTTGGTGCCACTTCCTTACACTTAGTGCCTACACACAATAGTAGCTGGGGGTTGGCCCTGCGGAGATTACCGAACATTAAATGGGGTAACGGTAGCAGATTGGTATTCTCTTCTGCATATTCACAACTATTTCATATACCATAATGTTCTTAAAGATCGACCTAATTTGCGCTTATACGACATGATTCTGGCGACCAATCAGAACGAGGCAGATCATTTAGAACATCTTGAGCAAGATTTTAACCGCTTTACCAATTACGGTTTAATAATAAATCTATCAAAATGTGAATTTGGTGTATCATTCCTTAGTTTCCTCAGTCACGAAATTATCAAAGATGGCATAAGACCGTCTAAGGATCAAATCAATGCTATCAAAAACTTCCTCGAACCAACTTCTATTAGGCATATTCAGAGGGCATGGTTAATGGTCATTACCATCACTTTATTCCTAATTTGGCGGAACATTTAACTCAAACACACGAACAACTTCGTTCTTATAATAAAGTAAGTGAAAAAGCACAAACTAACTTAAGGTCTGAATACAATGCAGCTTTTGTAAAAACAAAAGATTGCATAGCAATAGATTGTGCAATGGAGCAGCATATTAATAGACGTTGGTATCCTATCGGATTTTATTCCAGAAAACTGTCATCACTTCTGAGCAGAAGTATTCCACTTTAGACTGAGAACTTCTCGCAATTTACAGTGGTAATACACATTTTCGATACTTCGTCGAAGGCATAATCTTTTACATTCTAACCGATCGTAAACCATTGGCAAACGTGATCTCATCGAAATCACAATGTAGTCCCCGTTAGAGCCATCAGCTCGACTACATTATGCAGTTAAGCACTGATATCCGTTATATCATGGATCAATGTGGTAGCAGACACTGCATCTCGAACTCAAGCTCAAACATATATGTATTTTGGATACACCCGTAGTTTACGACGCTCTAAAGCATCAAATCATTTTTTGGAATGGGCAAGAAGGTTATCATTTTACCATATAGGTACTCCAAATCAACCCAACAAGAAAACAACCATTGCCAAACAAAATGGTATCCTTCGTCGGTTTTTATGCTTATATGCAGACAAAATCTTCATCAATTCGCTGTTGATTTATAACTGTGGACAGATAATTATTTACATTTAGCAGACGCATTCAAGAACGATGCGAACATAAATCAAAATGAACTATGGGACAAATAGTAATTCTTCCGTCCTCATTTGTAAATAGCCCCAGATATCTCTATAAATATACACAGAATATGCCTAACATGCCTAAAACAAAACAACACTCACAGCATTTTTCAGCTCTGCCAAAACGATAACTTTGCAAGGACACCTTTCTATTGTGAAATTGAAAGTTACTGTTCCCATCGAATGTGACATGAAGAGGGTGGAAACGACGTATACAAGAAAAACCAATCGAAAATTGGTCAAATGTTTAGGTAGCAGTGTTTAATTTAATTCAAAGCAAACAAAGTTTAACGAAAACATTTTAGGCAAAAAAGATAAATGGATAAGTTCTAAACAAGGTCAGGCGCAATGTTTCGTAGCCAATTCGGCTTCATCAAATAATTCGAATGTACCTCAGTCTCAATCAGCGACTAGCACCAGGTCAGAGGGTGGTGAACAGACATATAATTATCTCTGTAATTCTAGAAAAAGTCAGGATATAATTTCAACAGCTTTAGTTCAGGTACGTGATGTCAATGGAAAATATATTTTAGGCAGGGCCCTCTTGGACTCCGCCTCTATGTTTAATTTTATGTCGTGTGAATTTAGTTCAAAGCTCGGATTTAAGTCAAATAGTATGTCATCCTATATCAGTGGGTTGAACAATATGCAAGAAATATTAAGCATCAGATTGAAACAGGTATTAGATCTCGAATTAGTAATTTTACACCTGAAGAACGCGAATGTGAGCGTTTGTTTGACGGGTCTCATACGCGTGATGAAAATGGTCGATTTCCCACTGAAGGAAGATGTATATCGATTGGGAGATTCACGTAATATGGCGCTGAAGCGATTCGAATATCTAGAGTCCAAATTAATGAAGGATGTTGATCTAAAAAATCAATATATACAATTTATGCGAGAGTATGAATTGTTGGGACACATAGTTCCAAGTAATGAGAGGTCTAGTGTTGATTCAAGCATGTTGCCTGACTATTTTCTTCCGCATCATGATGTGTTAAAGCCAGAGTTGCGTTCGCTGCTTCGGCGAAAACTTCGACATGTATATCCCTAAATGATAAGTTAATGGAAGGGCCTGTTATACAGCCTGAATTATGTCTGACTGTTTTAAATTTTCGCTTGTACACATATGCAATGACAGACATATCAAAAATGTATAGACAGATAAATATTTGTACTGAACATACTCGATTACAACAAATATTTTGGAGGGAAAATCCCGCAGAACCAATCCGTTCTTACAACTTGTTGACAGTGACGTATGGGCACATCGTCTGCGCCGTATCTTGCCACAAATGTTTTGTAAATATTGGCAATCGATGAAGCAAATCGCTTTGCACTTGCATCAAAAGTGGCGTTTTTACGTTGACAATATGTTGACAAGAAGTAATGACATTGAAAAAGTTTTAGAAATTCAACGTCAACTTGTCGAAATGTTGAAGTCAGCCGGTATGCAATTACGGAAATGGGCTTCAAACAATGACAGATTAATGGAAAATATTCCTATTTAGCATCGTGAAAGAGCTCACGCTTCTAATGAGACTATTAAAACGTTAGGGATTTATTGTAATTCCCACACAGACACAATTCACTTCAATATTAAATCAATGAATTATGATTCTTTGATTACCAAAAGGTATGTGCTATCTTGCATTGATAAGCTTTTCGATCCTCTAGGGCTAGTAGCACCCATACTGGTCATTGCCAAAATAACTATGCAATAAATATGGGTAAGTAAAATTCAATGGGACGAGGAACTGCCACACCCAATCAAACTTGGGAAAGGTTTCAGTCAGCATTGACTTACATTAATTATATCAGTCTCAATCGGTGTATTATTCCAAAGAGCAGTACTTATTTTGAGATTCATGGTTTTGTCGACGCGTCACAAGTAGCGTATGGTGCCTGTTTATATTTGCGAAATTGTATGTCGGAGGGTATTTTCGTGAATTTGATTTGTTCCAAGTCTCGTGTGACTCCTTGCAGGTTACCTCGATACCAAGGCTCGAACTTAACGCAGCTCTACTCTTGGCCATTCTCGCTAACAAGGTGTCTGTAAATTTCGGTATACGCATTGACAAAATTGTGCTCTGGTCCGACTCGAGTATTGTGCTCGCCTGGATAAAGTTGCCGCCGTACAAGTTAAAGACTTATGTAGCCAATTGTGTGGCAATGATACAGGAGTTAACTGAAAAGATGTATTGGAGGCATGTTGATAGCAAAAACAATGCAGCAGATGTATTATCAAGGGGAATCACGCCAGCGGAACTCAGAAAGTGTCAATCCTGGTTTTACGGACCATTGTATTTGACTCAATTGGAATCGTCATGGCCTAATAAATTTTTGAATAATTTGGTTGATTTGTCGGAGTTCAAACCAAATGTGGTCACATTCATATACATGTCGAAAACAAGGATATCATTGTTATTCCAAAATATAGTGGATACACAAGATTACTGCATACTGTTTACGATTTATTCAAAATATGAGAATCCAGAAAAAAGCGAAAGACAATCGAAAACTTGGCCCACTAGATTGTATCGAGATGGCTATTGCAAATAAAACACTCATCCGTCAAGTTCAGACAAATGCATTTCAAGCTGAAATCAAGAGCTTGTTAATTGACAAAAAACTATCCAACATAGGTGGCCGAGTCGGAAAAAGTTGATTAAGTTTTAATCAAAAGCATCAGTATTTATTACCACAACATCATTTTACCACATTGATAATACGTCATGAACACAATAGGATTTTACATGCTGGAGTCCAACAAACATTGGCTGCAGTTAGACGAAAATACTGGCCGCTCAATGGTAAAAATCAAACAAAGCAAATCATTCATCGATGCATTCCATGTTTTTACGCAAAACCAAAAGGTATTGGTCAAATTATTGAAAATTTACCGAAAGAACGATTAGAAGTTTGTCGGCCGTTTTATAAAACAGGTCTCGATTTTTGTGGACGTTTGTCTACGTTTGTATTTTTATCTGCTTTGAAACAAAAGCAGTGCATTTCGAGATAGTAGAATACGCAACCACTGATTCGTTTTTTGCATGTCTAAAACGCTTCTTCAACAGACAGGGTCGCAGTGGGATCATTTGGAGTGATAACGGTACCAATTTTGTAGGGGCACACAACAAAATGCTGTAAATTGCAGGTATCATCCGAAGTCAATCACAGGAAATTGCATCGTTCTGTGCCAATGAAGGTGTTCAATGGAGATTCATACCTCCTCGAACTCCAAATTTCGGGGGTTTATGGGAATCTAATATAAAAATTCTAAAACATCATTTAAAGCGAATCGTCGGACCCAAAATAATGACCCTGGAGCTAGTGTATACCCTTGTAGTTGAAATTGAAGGAGTGATGAATTCACGCCCGCTAACCGAATTACCTTCGGACCCAAATGACTTAGAGCCTCTTACACCGGGTCATTTTCTCACAGGGGCAGCTATTACATCATTAGTTGAACCAGATATTACAAACTTGCCTATCAATCGAATAAATTAATGGAAACAAGTCACACAAATGGTACAACACCTCTGGAAGAGGTTCAGAACTGAGTACATCCAATCTCTCCGGAATCGAAAAATACATAAGATAGCAAAGGATAATTGAAAGGTTGGTGAGCTCGTAATTATTGCCGATGAGAATTTACCATCGACGCATTGGTTAATATGAAGAGTTACCGAAGTGTTTGCAGGATCGGATGGTAAAGTGCGTTGCGCCACGGTAAAAACGAAACAAGGAGAATACAAACGAGGCATAGTAAAATTGGCTCGACTACCCATTGAGGACCAAACATCATGAAGAAATCAAGAATAGTTTATAATTTTTGTTTCTAAAATCAATAGTTTCAGTTAACCCAACTTTGTAAGTAGCTTTGCCATTTGATTTTCCAAGAGTCGGGATTTCTGGAATCGCAGGTTCCTTTGGTCGCTGACATTTAAAATCCCTTGAATAGCTGCATAATGAATTTTAGTTTTTAGTTTATTCTTCTTCCGCTGGCGCTACATCTCATGAAGGGATTTGGCCGCCTCAACGATGCTCCTCCAAATAATCCGATCCGCCACAAGAGAACGCCAGACACGGTGACCGAGTGTGTATAGGTCCCTCTCAACGTCGTCCATCCATCGGGTAGGTGGTCTCCCACGAGGTCCTACTTTCGCTGGTGCCGACTCCAAGGCCTGTTTAGTGGTCCGATTTTGTGAACGTAGTACGTGCCCAAGCCATCTCAGCCTTGACGATTTTATGAATCCTATTATGTCGACTTTATCGAGATCATTTCTGGTCTCGTGATTCATTCGCATTCTGTACGTGGCTCCCTCTTTAATGGGACCGAGAATTCTTCTTATCATCTTACGCTCAGTTACAGCGATTTTCTGGATGTTTTGCGCTGTTAGTGTCCAAGACTCGCAACCGAAGGTGACAACTGGTCTTATCAGCGCCTTGTAGATGTCCAATTTTATTTTGCGCGATATATGAGGAGACTTGAAAATTTTGATATTGGCGTAAAATGCTCGGTAGCCTGCTGCGATCCTCGATGAAATGTCCACAGAAACGGAGTTTTGCTCAGTGATCAGTGATCCTAGGTATTTAAACTCATTCGCCTTTTCATATTGAGTATCTCCTGAAATGAAGTCCCCACGAGTCTGCCTTCTCGCGGTCACCATGTATTTGGTCTTCGCTTCATTGATCTGAAGGCCTATTTGTTGGACTGTTAATTCCAACGGGAGGAGGACCTCTTTCAGAGAGATGATGTTGCGACCCAGAATGCAAATATCGTCAGCGTATGCTAATAGCTGGGTTGATTTATAATACAGGCAGCTACGGTGCGCTATATTAAGCTGACGAATGACATACTCTAATGATAGATTGAATAGAGTTTGAGCTATTGGGTGTCCTTGCCGCACTCCAGATGTTATCTCGAAGGCATCCGAAATTTTGCCTTCTATTAGCACCTTACATATTGAGCCATCCATTAAAAGCTGGCACATTGAAACCAATTTTGACGGTATGCCCAGATAGGACAATACGTTCCATAACGTGTTCCTCTTAATGGTGTCATACGCCTGTTGAAAATCTATGAATAGACTGTGTACAGGGATGTCCTTTTCATAGCATTTCTCCAGCACAATCCTCAGCGTGAAAGGTTGATCGGTCGTTGATCTATTTGGCCGAAAACCACATTGATAATCACCCAAGATCCTCTCGCTATGAGTTGATAACTTTGCTGCGACTACGTTAGCCAAAACCTTGTAGCCCGTGTTCAGCAAAGCTATACCGCGATAGTTGTTGCAGTTTAATCGATCTCCCTTTTTATGAAGTGGACATATAAGAGCCGTCTTCCACTCTACTGGGATTTCTTCTCTAGACCAAATTGTTGATATTAGCTCAAACATGCGGCAGAACAGATAATCACCGCCATATTTGAGCATTTCGTTGCAGATACCATCCTCACCAGGTGTCTTGTAATTTTTCATCTGCGATATCACGTTCCGTACTTCATCATATGATGGAGGAGGTGGTGGTGTCATCTCGACGTTAATATCGCGTTGAAGCAAGAGAGGTTGTTGCTCGGAAGGTGGTGGCTGTTTATTTAAAAGCGAGGAGAAGTAATTTCGCCACACTTCGAGGACGGTTTTGGTGTCCATTTCCAACTCGCCTGATTTGTTGCGAATAGCGCTGCTACGTGGATGAAAGTCCGTAGCTAATTCTCTTATGCAACGATATCTATCTCTCAGGCTAGAATTTTGGATGTTGCTTGCCTGTTGTTCATGCCATTCCCGTTTCTTCCGTCTACATAGCCGATTAGCGATTCTCCTCGCAGTCATGTAGGCGTTATGGGATTGCCTTGTTCTTTGCGATAGATCTCGTTGTCGTGCGCGATCTTTTTCCCGAATAGCACCAATATAATCATCATCAATCCAGAGACTTTTAGGCCTTGACGGATTTTGGCCTATGGTGGACTTTGAGGCATCGGTTACCGCCATTTTGATAATGTCCCACTGTTCTTGAACGGAGTCAGGAAGTGGTTTATTTTCCAAGATTTCTGATACAGTCATCCCGAAGGTGGTTCTGGTAACTTGGTCGTTCAATGCCGCAGTGTTCCAACGAGTGATGCGCTGGAAGCGATGATTATATGTGGTTGATAGACGAAATTTTAATTCAGCAACTACCATGAAATGGTCTGAATCAATGTTAGCTCCACGTTTAGTTTTGATGTTTTTAAGGCTAGAAAAATGTCTCTTGGACAAGAGGATGTGGTCGATTTGGTTGACCGTTGTCCCGTCGTTTGATTTCCATGTGGCTTTATGAATGCGCTTATGTGGGAAGTATGTGCTGGCAACCACCAAGTTGTACAGTAAAGCTAGCTCGATAGTGCGCATCCCGTTGTTGTTTGATGTATGGTGCAAGGAGTTTGGGCCGATAGTGCTTCGATATGTACTGCCAGCACTACCAATTTGAACATTGAAGTCACCCAAAACAATTTTAATGTCATGTTGCGGAGTTTTGCTCAGGACGGTTTCGAGCTGGTCGTAGAAAGCGTCTTTGATTTGATCAGGCTTCTCCTCGGTGGGGGCATGAATGTTCACAAATGTGATGTTAAAGTGACGTCCATGAAACCTGAGTGTACAAATCCGATTACTGACAGGCATGAAGTCAGTCACAAATTGACGGCATCGGTTGCTAATCAAGAAACCAACGCCCAATTCATGTTTATCCATGTTATTGCTATGACAGAGAGTTAGTCCGAAGCGACTATAATCGGTGATGTCATTGATGATTAGTCTTGTTTCCTGTAGCGCTACGAGGTCGAGTTTATACATAGATGCTTGTTCGAAGAGTTGATGGAGGCTCTCCGGGCGGTTTAGGCTGAGTACGTTCCATGTTCCAAATTTAAAATCGTTGTCCTTATATCGTGTCCGAGATCGTTGTTGTGAATCCAAAAATATCCGAGGCTCATGTTGAGGTTTCGTAACAAAAAGTTTTTACAGGTTGGGCTGTTAACCCAACGCCAACCTTCTGTAGAAGGACCACAGCCCTCACACTTTAGCCTACTCCTTTAACAGAGTAGTTTCTAGTGGCCGCCACGAAGAGGCAGTGTGAGCACTTGCTGAAGTTGCATGCAGTTACGGCACATGAAGCGAGTCTTGTGTTTATCCCCCTACATACACAGCAGCCTGACCACCATTAGTTTATTGCTCTCATTGAATTGTTAAGAGTCCTTAATCCTTCAAGGCGGGGTAACGCCTTCTAAAAGTATCGCGGTTTAAAAATTTACTTATTCGTTTGGACTTCATTTTTTTTAAATTAACCACAAACACCTACATTGCACTTAGTACTATAACAATTTTAATTATAAAATGAATCTTTAGAATATATTTGTTAGTTTGTTGGCGTTACTGGTTAGAACAAAATACAAAATACGTTAATTACGAACCAGTAAGACATATTAACTCGATTCTAACTTGAAATCAACTGTGGTTGCAATTTGATCGAAAGGCGGTTGATTTTAAACCAATAAGTTTATTGTTAACTACATATTCCGTTAGAATTTATGTTTGAATATAATTAGCGGTGGTGGTAATATTTATAACTAAAACTGCATTAATTTCTAACTAACAAGTCAAACATTAACTATAGCGTTAGCAAAAGTTAAACTTTGGTTCACCGTGGTTACAATTAAACCATTAAGTTCGTTATTAACTATACATCGACTTAGGATTAAACTTAGTTTTCATATATTAATGAGTGATATGTAATCTCCATACAAAATAATTATTGAAGACACATTTGGCATACTTGGTTATTAGTTGATTTAAGAAAGTAAGAAACATTCCCAAAGATAAGTTTTTAATCCTTACAGCTTCTAATCCCTAGAGGTTAAACAACACTTAGATATATTATAACAAGTTGTAATCAATCCCAGAAAATAATTCCTCAAACCAAACGTATTAGCTGTTAACTGACATGTTAATTTCTTACCATGTTTTACCTTTGAAGATTAACTATATAAAAATCAAAACAACTGTCTAGCATGGCCAGTTATTCCACCAGATTTTTACGGTTAAAATATACCAGGTCAGAGAATTACCCAAATATAACCAATTTCAAAGGCTGACTTGTAACCATGGTTAGAAATTGTTACTTGGATATTTTTAAACATGATGGTATTAGGAATAATGGATGCTGAAAACCTATGGTCGAGTTATGAGTCGAATCTTGAAATTATTGGGCTTGATGAAGAAATATCGCAAGAAGAAGAATCCATTGAATTTATTGATGAAGTACACGTATTTAACATGTTAGACTAATGATTTTGACGCAAAATATATTTTAAAGTTTGAAGGTCCAGAATATTTTAATTTATCAGGCACACCACATCTGTAATTCATATCAACGATTTTCTTGCTGTCCCGGAAACACCTGCGTCAGTATAAGAAAGTCGGATCTTCGATCCTTTATTATAAAGGAAGTTGTTAATTAAATATTTATTTTTTACATAACAATTTTTATTAGAGATAATCTTCCCAGCAAGAATTATTTACTTGTTTTTTCCATCAAAGTTGGTGAATCAATTTCGAATTTTTTATGTGCCTACTGCACATTAAAACTTAGGAGCTCACTATTAGGAAAAATTTAAGGCTCATTACTGAAAAAACCCGGCCTATTAGTGGAAATAGTGACTTTCTGATTTTATATTTTAATTATATAAATTAAATTAAACTATTTAGGATTTTTGAATGATTCAAAATAAAAAACACAATTTCAATAATATTAAAAGACCGGTTATGTCGGTAAAAATAAAAATTTGCTTAAGGTGGCTCATTATTATTGGGAGTTTTACTGTGTTATTTTCTATAAAAAATTTAAATACCAATTCTCAGGCTTATCCAAACAGAAAATCATTTATTTGAAAACCCTAAAACGAGTGAATCCACAAAAATCTAGAAAGTATCACTGTTATTTAAAACTACAAACTATAAAAGAATAAAAGTTGACACCAAGAACTGAAGACAGTTTTATTACAATTGTAATACAATTACGACAACTACAACATAATATGTGCTACATACATGATTATGATGACCTATATATAAATATGTATATAAGACAACGAGAGTAATAATTTTGATATGAAAATGAATTAGAGTGGAAAAATATAAATTTTGTGACCGTAATAATTTACAAAAGGAAAACTGGTAAGAAAATTGTTGTAAAGATAAGAAATGTTGTATTACATTGTATTCACGTCTAGCTTTTGTTTCTTAATAAAATTTATATCTCTGAGTCTGTTGTCATTTCTTTTTTTTTTTTACAACACAACATTATGTATTATAATGAGCATATAGCATATAGACAAACATTCTTTTTGCATAAATAAAATGTTTAATTCTCAACTATGCAAAAACAAATTTTTCGCGTAAAAAGGGTGCGAAAAAAAGCTTATTCTACTTTACTTATTTATATCGTTTAGCTCGTACATTCTTTACCTTTAATTGATGATGAATTTTATTCAATTCACAAAACTATTACGATTCGTTACAAACAAACTTGCTTGAGCGAATATTTTCGCTTTTATTGTTATTCATTCGCATGTCAGATATATTTGATAACAATAGAGCTCAAAATGTATAATACAGTTGTTTAACTATGTGTGTATTTCACAGAAAAATCTTTAAAGCTCTATTAGAAATAAAAAATAGGAGAAAGCTTTTATGGTTTTCATTGTATCCAATGTGCGGGTAAGTGTGCGAAATGATGCACCTCCTATGCAAAAAAGGTAGAATAATTAAAACTTTTCCATTTTTTTACAAATTAATTTAAATCAATCAAAGAACGTGCTTTTAATAAATTTATTGGACGGAGATTTAATTTAAAATCGAAAAAAACTTTTTTTTTTGTTCTCAATACAAATTAATTTTCTCTATTTTCAGTCACTAATTGAAATGTATTTGCTCGCGCAGCAAAAAAAAACAACATTGTAAGTTTATTGGGACAGTCCCTCTATTCTATACATATATATGTATACCTGGAAAAAAAAAATTATCGTTTCGAGACAAATAAATTAAAAATATTTTCTAATTACTACTACAAGACTTTTCTTATTTTACAAAAAGAAATGTATTTTCTATAATTAAAAATTAATTGTGCAACAATTAGCAAAAGTTTGAAAAAGAAAACTTTTTGTAGTGTTTTGTTGTTAGGAAACAACTTTTTCTTTGTCGTTCTAGAAAATAAATTTGTTCGATGCCTTAGATTATAAATAGGTACATAGCTCAATAATATTGCATAGCAACCCAAAGAAAGTTTGTTGCTTATTTCTTTAACGGTTGGAAATATTTTATTTCAAAGATTAAGAAGAGCGAAGTGCGACACTCGTTTGCAAGCAGGGTGGTCAGAAAATGCCTTAAATACATTGGGCTAGGAATATTTATTTCGAGTGATTTATGAGTGTTGGCCCGCATAACAGTCACTTTGGGTATCGATAAGTCCATAAAATAAGCTTAATTGAACTTTTTATAAACAGGATTTAGACGCAGAAAGAGAAAAAAAATTTAATTGTCTTCAGTTACACTTCTGAAACGATAGAGTGTCATTTTAGGGATGTAATTAATTGTCTTAGAAGTTCGTGTCAAAAAAGTCTTTATGATAGCATCTTATCATACTAAAATTAGATAAGTTTAAATAAAAAAGCCCACATTAACAGTCATTTCTGTCCTGATTTGAGCTTACAGCTATCATAAACCTTTTGCTTTATTAATTTTCATGTCGCCTTTAAAACCATATCTGGACAGCTCGTTTTGCTTATAAAAACCACCATCAGCAGAAAGTTTCGTGTCGAAATAAACAGTCGATAATGCTGAACCATGTTAATAAGGTATGCATATTGCATTATCATAGTCGAAAATAAGAAAATATAGTCGTAATCAGTCGCTAGTAGTATTCAACGAAAAGTTATCATGGATGTCATTAAAGACTTCTATCAATATACTATTATAGAGTTAGCCGTATCTTAGCCGAGAATTACCAGACGACATATTTCCGCCGGAACATTTCTTGAAAAAAGAACCTAGATTCCTTGGCACAACCGCATAACTTCTAGGTGGTAAAAACTCATAGTATACTACGCCCGCCGTTGAAATCGATGATAACAGTAAAACAGGGAGCAAAATCTTCACATTTCTTCATAGAAAGTTCCGATTAAGACTATTGAACCTATAGCGTTTCCGTACCTTTGTGTACGTGGTACGTTAACAATAAAACACTATAATTTATATTTATTTAAATTAAGTTAAATATTACTTTGTTTTATATTTATTTCACAATTTGTTTATTTATTTATTGTTCAATTTATTTACAGTCAAACTATGTTTCACAATTTAGTATTATACTCAATTATAAATTTCACCAACAACTCCACTTAGTACTTAATTTTGTTATACCAAATGTAACATAAAAATGGCCACGACACAATGTTGTTAAAGGTTCGGATGAATAATCTTTTTAACAAGGAAAACCTGATTGAACGTATACGAGCGAATAGGCACATAAGTAATAATTCCAAAAAAAGAAAATTACTGGCTTTTTGACAACCATAGCGAAAAATGGTTGGCGATGTTGGTATTTCCCGATATGACAGCAAAATTATAACCTGATGTAATTTTGTGTCATCGCCGGCGAGATGCGTTATATTTGCTTAAGATGGCAGTGCCGGCGGTTACAAATAATTATCTCTGCTGCCTCATAATGTTATAGTGATGACACGACGTCGTTTGTTTTCAAACTAAT
>CAUVYM010000604.1:0-38117 GCA_963556165.1 Tipula helvola
ATATTCGTAATTTCGTAAATATTTTCATAAAACTGATGAACACCTTTAATCAGTTAAGTAATTTTTGAAAGTAATGCAACATACAGATTACAGGAACCCATTGTTAAATTTCCAATTAAGAAATGAGCCTGGAGCAGGTTTTCGAAGTCGCCGCCTTTAGGAGTTATGGAAAATGGCCATGACCTCAATATGCTTTTAACTGACACAAAACTGTTGACATTTCTTCGAAAGTCAGACTCTAGTTGCTAATCCATTTTACTAACGATCCTCATAATCCGCCAAAATGAGAAAAAGAGAGTGAAATTAGTCATCCTCCACCCTCCAGGTTTTTAATACAATAACTAACAGGCAAATGAAATTACACCAATAACCTTTACTGGAATTTGTTGCTTTTCGACTCTTCTTTGTCAGGTAGAAATGTGTGTATAACATAAGCGGACTTTTGGTCAAACAAAACAGTTCTTTTACCTTTGAATGTACCTTATTCTTGTCCGACCATTAATTATGCAAAATGTTTCCTTTACGACTTTATATGTTAAAGTGAAACCGGCATTTAGAATGGTGTGGGTCAACCTTTCTACGAATTTAATGATCAGCAAAGATTATATCTCTGAATTATTTTTCATCAGTTTACATTTTCCTAGATACCCGACACTTCACTAAAATAACGCATTACTTTGACTACAATGGTTATGTAAGTGTTGATCTTCTTGTTAAGGGCTTTAATTAGGTATAGCCTAGTAATATAGTTTTACAAACCTCCGAAGTTTTGATTACCTTTTGTTATAATTCTGCATTTATGTATATCTTAGACCAAAGTTTTTCAAATTGTATGAACTTTTAGGGTCCGTACTAGCATTTATTCAGGTGTAATATTTTTTAGAGCCATGGTCAGTTGAATTGTCCGCAGCTCTGAAATGCTCGCAACGCTGCCTCGGAAATTTGTCTCATATTTAGCTAGTCCGGTTTGGCGCATGCTGGCAGCTATAGGACAGTACAATAGAAAAATCGGTACTAGCATGTAGTATCTTACAGCAAGTGTTATTGTTTCTTTGATCACATTTTACTGGTGTCTGTGAAATCATCAAGTATTATTTTCAGTATGATTGTTAGAAATACCATTTTGCCAATTCTCTTTTATAGTCGGGCTCATAATGATCAATGGACTTTGATAGACTATATCTTCCAGAGGAGGAAAAATGATTAATCATACTTGAGAAGCTACTGCTAATATTTTCCTTTATGCAATTAAACCTATTATGTTCGAAATTGGATGTTCAGGCGACAAGTACATCACAAATTTACGTTATTATAATGAAGAATAACACACTATAATTGAACTTCGCTTCAACTTCTATAGTTAATGCTGAATAAAACTATATACGTGTTTTTTTTGCGATATTTTAAGAAATCCTGGTGTTTCTATATAGTTTTTCGAGCCGGATTTTTTGATTAACCCCGGATTTTTTGATTAAACAACCGTATAATAATTTAATAATTATCCGTATAATAATAACTTTGTTTTATCATTCGTTTTTGTGCGCGTATATTCTAAATGGCTGAATCAATCATTCAAGCTCGAGGCGTTATAATCGCATCGCTATCACGATTGCAAAATTGGGGTGCAAAAATATCCGAAACTACCTCTCCGGGGGCAATTCAAATCCGCATTGAAAGACTCGACGAATTTATAAAGACGTTGGAAAGGTCCTTCACGAATAAAGATTGAGTAAAATTGCCAGAAGTACAAATAGAAAAGTTTGACGGCGTGTGTAAAAACTGACCACTCTTCGAAGATCCGTACACCTCATCCATTCTCAGTAACAACTCTATTTCAAATGTCACTAAGCTAAAGCTTCTCAAACAATTGTTAACCGACGGGCCAGCCTTCTTAATCAGGAGTTTATTAGAAACAGTTGCAAATTACGTAGAGGCATGGAAAAAGTTAGTTGCGTGCGAGATTCGAAAAACCTATAAGTTCATTTTGAATTCGTACATTGCGGCTTTCTTGGATTAACCCCCAGCTCTAAGCGGACTGGCTGCTGATATCCCGTATCTAAATGAAAAGGCAGACGAATTACTGTTCGGCATTCGAACCATAGATACGTAGGCAGATTATCGAGATGCATGGCTATTCGATTCTGGGCCTATTCCACTAGCACAATTCCACTAGACACAATTCCACTGCACAAAATTCCACTGGCACAATTCCACTAGACACAATTCCACTGCACAAAATTCCACTGGCACAATTCCACTTGGCACAATTCCACTGGGCACAATTCCACTTGGCACAATTCAACTTACACAATTTAACTTTTTGATAGTCAAACGCATTTAGAGTGGTAAATCGCGAGCTCCCTTTACCACCCTAAATGCGTTTGATTATCAAAAAATTAAATTGTGAAAGATGAATCCGTTTAATTATACAACAAGTTAAACTTAAAAAGTTACCTAAAGAAAGAACTACGAATGTTAAAGTAGTGGAATTGTGCCAGTGGAATTGTATGCAGAGGAATCGTGTCTAGTGGAATTGTGCTAATGGAATGTGCCTAGAATCGTATTAACCGCAGCAACGGAAATATTTTTTACCATTGCTACCTTCACCTTTTTTTTGACACGTATTATGCATTAAGCTTTTTGTCCATTTCAGTTTTTATTAATTTAAAATCCATAGTTATAATTATCTTCGTAATTAAGTTTCAATAACACCAATAAAATATTAAAGTTCAAATATGTTTGCGTTTCTGTGTAAATAAACAAGTTACAATGCAAGCTAAATTGTGCAAGTTAAATTGTTCCCCAGTCGAATTCTGTCAAGTGGAATTGTTACAGTGGAATTGCGTCCAGTGGCATTGTGTCTAGTGGAATTGTGCTAGTGGAATCGCCCGGTTACCTGGCTATTCAAATACTGCTTCGAAAACTGGACGATGAAATAAGGCAGGAATGGTCGAAGGAGGTATTTAATGAAGATTTTCCCCATATTAGTCGCTTCTTTACTTTCTTAAACATCCGATGCGACAGCTTAGACGATGGCGTAACAGGAAACTCAGCAGTAGTTAAAGTGTTTAAAAGTAAACCGCCCATCAGACTGATGGTGTTAACTTCAAGTTCAGATAGCTGTCTCTACTGTAACAGAAATGCTTAGGACATCCAAGGTCGGCAATCGGTTGTAATACAATAATCTGCGTGCCCAAACTCTACTAATAGATGTAAAAAGTGCAACCAGCTCCATCAAACCATGTTTCATATTGACGCACCAGATCCGGCCTAACCAAATTCATCAGTACAACCGACTCCATCATCATTAGCTATCATTGGCCAACATCATGGCTCGCCTGAAAAACAATTGAATTCAACGTAAAAGACTTCACCATCCAAAGTAACACCGCAAGTTAATACCTTAGCCACTACAGTGAACTCGAACAACAAGATTGTGAATCAAAAATTAACTAACCCGAGTATTTCACTGTTACCAAAAGCGCTTGTTAAAATCCGCGACTGTGTTCTGGTAAACCACATTTCGCTTACGCATTGCCCGATTCTGGATCACAATGCTCATTTAGCAGCGACAAAATAGTTCAACGCTCAAGACTTGTTCAGAACCGTTCTTCGATCACTGTAAATGGCTTAATTGGCTCTATCTACTCCTACTGGCTCTATACTCTGGCTACTTCAAATAGTCGAGTCAACATCGAAATATCTTCAAGGTTCAACTCTGATTACATCGAATTAAAAACCATTATATTGCCTAAACTGCTGTCAGTACAGCCGTCGGATGAGACTATGACCGTTAAAACTCTGGGGTTGCGTTATAGTCTGTAGCGGCTCACTCATGCAAAATATACTTACATTCATGTTCCACTACAAATCCACACGTATCAGCGCACTCATAGAACTTACAAGCAACCGCTCAACCAACGAGCATATAAATTTATTGATTCATCGCTCCGGTTTTTCCTACACACCTAAAACCAATAAACACAAAACGAACAATTCATTAACTTTATTCATCCGCCTCAATTTTATTTCGTTTACTCAACTCGTTCTTCTCTCGGTATAGAAAAACACATTCCCTCGTTTTCCATTATTCAAGCAAGTCGATGTGACACCGAATATTTTTATCGCGTTTTTAACAACAAAAGTGGTGGACAATAACTTAAACTAAACTCATTTATAATAATAATAAATAGTACCTTAAATTTAAATAAAACATTTTTGTGAATTGAATTAAATTAAACAAAAAGTTAAGTGTTTTATTTTCAATGAAATTTTTATATACACGGTGTCGCAAATAACCCAGTTCGTCATAAATTGTTTGCATTTAGGAAACTATTGTTCGGTGAGTAAAATTTAAATAAAAAAGAGAAATCAAAAATTTTTTTTCGGTGTTTTGAGTGATATATTAGTACAAGTCCAATTACAAATCAACATGCCGAAAAACAAGAGAGACACCATGAAGGTCGACCAAGACCAAACAAAACAACTACCAGGCCCCTCAACAGGAGAAGTGGCAGGCTATACCAAAATAAATTTACAGCCATTCTGGCCACAACAACCAAGCAACTGGTTCAGACTAGCCGAGATTCAGTTCGAGGTGCGCAACATAACGTCTGAAAAATCAAAGTGCACCTATGTCTTAGCAACACTTTCTCCCGATACGTGCGAAACATTATCCGATTTTTTACTAAACCCACCTCAAGCTAACCAATATTCAATACTAAAGCAAACATTATTAGAACGACTGGTAGCATCGGACGAGCGGCAACTAGAAGCTCTGAGGCGCTTCGTCACATGCGCAACCTTGCAGGCCCCAATGTCATCAATGACAATATAATCCGATCCATATGGATAAGGAAGTTGCTTGAAATCATAAGGATCGCAGTGGTCGCTCAGCCATAAACCACAACGAGTGATGTACTGGCCAAAATAGCCGACCGCATGTACGAGGTTATAAATGTTCGCTCTACACAATCAAATCATTCAATTCAATCAGTAAGTTCAAATCAAAACCAGAATCAGAATAGGCAGAGTCGTTCACCCACTCCTTTTCTTCACACGTTTAGCTGTGTAACGACCCCTTTGAGTCGATTACATTTCAGCCTGAATTTAACTTCAACCGAAAATTAAATCCAAACCTTGGCTGTTACCATGTTTTTTGTTTGCTGTTGATCTATTAATTTGAATAGCGGAAAATGTTTTGCGCGCGAAATCATCGAATGTACCGAGAATGTACATAACATAAAACAATAAAAATACAAATAAATCAATTAGGTATATATTTTGGGATGGGCATTAAGTGATTATACGTTCGAGAAACATGAAGTGATTTTTTAAAATTTATTTGGTTGGCCTATTAAATTGGCTGTGATTAATCTAATAGAAAAAGATTTAACGCATCTATAAAATTGATAATTTTGAATTGTTAATTGTGAAATAAAACTAAAAATATTATAAAAAAAATCATAAATAATAATAAGAAAAACAAAATTTTAAGTTATGTTCATAAAACGCGAGTGGTGTGATCAATAAAATGTAATATCAATTGTTAATTTTTGTATTGAAAATCACAAATCACACTTGCAAAAGTTTTAAATACTAAATATTAAAATATAAGATAAAACAAAACATGTGTATCGGTGTATGCTGTAATCATAGTATATAAAATTTGTACATAAAAAAATTCATAAAATTAAAGACAAATTGTTAAGCTAATTAAAATAAAACAAAATATAAAACTCATAACGTCATAATTATGAACTGTCGTGTAATTGTATGTTGAATTATAAAACCAATTAAATTAAAAATAAATTTTATAAAAATAAAAACTATCACCGAGTTTTGATTAGTGATCCCCTCAGTTTCGCTATTTGTCGTTACATCGCCCCTCATGAAGAGGAAATCATGAGAAAATTAAACTTCACAAGTGCAAATTACTCACATTCCCAACGCAACGTATGCTGGATGTCAAAGTGTTTATAATATTGCCATCAAATTTTATATGGACAACATATTCACCAGTGGTGACGTAAATACTATACCGGGTGGTAAAAAGACTTTTGTGTGGACATCTACTGGAATAATCCTCATCGAATATCATCGATAGCTGTGGAATTATTACCAATAATCATCTTCGATACTATACAGTGCATCACTAGCGGCGGGATTTAGGTACCAGCATATTGCAACGGACAATTCAGGTGCTAAATTTTTATTATATTGATTCGATTTGATTAATTTGTTTCATTAGTTCAGTTTGGTTAATTCAATTAATTTCTTAAAAAAAAAAAAAAAAAAAAAAAAAAAAAAAAAAAAAAAAAAAAAAAAAATCGGAATGGAAAAAATTTTGTTTATAATTAATTTTCCCCCTGAAGATGACGGAATATACCGTCGAAACGTAGGGGCATATACAAAATAAAAATAAGTTAAAAAACAAATAAATCGTTTTAATAATTAAAATAAAAACTTAATAAAAGAAAACAATATAGAAAAAATCAAAACACAACCGCAGATTATCATATAAAAAATTTTAAATAACACTTACTTTAAAAAAAACTAACAAATTCTGAGCCATTCTCGCCCTTTTTATTTTTCACTTTAATCGAATTAGTACAAGTATGTACATAACACTTAATAGCGACCTTAACACGGTCAATATTACTGTCATTACCTTACGATAATGACATTAATATTGATCGTGTAAATCGATGAAATCAATAATGATGGCCAGTAATGATACGAATCCGAATTTTCTGATTTCGAGACATCATTACTGGTGTATGGTAGGGATACTGACAGTATTAATGATCGTGTGTAGGTTTTGCGTCATTACTGCTTCATTACATACTCTGTTGTCCGTTTCGACAACTACCGGTTGTCAATAAACCAGGGAATCGCATTTATATAATTATATAAAGTGAATTTATAAGAATTATAGTGAAGGAAAGCAAATAAAATATTTACAAATATGAATAATTCTAAAATGAACGAGGTTTAGTAGTTATTTATTAATTTGATATGTGTTATATTATTTATTTATTTTATAGAAAATTAAGTTTTACAAAGGTAACTTTTATTTCACAATTTGCCTTCATTATTATAATAACAACAAAATTTGTCTCGTATTTCCTTTGCATCAGATGTACTGTTTCGGTTCACACTTCTCTGTAAATCTACAAGATTATAAATATCAACAGTAGTCCTTGTATTATTTGCTGTGAAATATGCTTTATTTTCCGTAGCTAAAAAATTGTGCAGATAGCAACATGCCATTGTTATTGTTTCGGCTTTTTTTGGTTCAACGCATATTGGGATTTTGGAAAACTCCAAATCTTGATGCCAGTATACCGAAAGTATTTTCGACAGTTACACGTGCTCTCGACAATCTCTTATTGTAATTTTGCCGATTTTCATTTAAAGATTTCTGGGAAAATGGTTTCATTAAATTTTCATTTAAAGCAAATGCCTCGTCCGCGACGAACGTAAATGGAATATTTTCGTCGTTTTTGTTTGGTAAAAAACAGGATTTTGGTAAATTAAGTGATTTTTGCTGTAGAAGCTCTCCAAATTTCGAATAATTCATAACCCCTTCATCTGAAATTCGACCATTCATCCCAGCATCAACCATTAAAAATTCCTTTCGTGCATTAACGACAGCTGACATTACGATGCTATGAAAACCTTTATAATTATAGTACATTGCACCTGAATTATTAGGTTTTTTGATGGCAATATGCTTGCCGTCAATTGCCCCCCCGGTGTTCCAAAATAGATGTAAATTTCCAAAATCATTAGAAATTTTAATCCATTCTTCGGGACTTTTAGGAGACTGAAAATAAAAAATTAATTTAAAATAAAATTTAAAAAATAGACTGTCACTACCAATAACAATACAAATATTTATTGATTTTTTTTAGACTAGTAAAAGTGGTGTTAAAGACAATGTTAAGGACAACAGGGAACGGTCTCCGATAAAAGCGGCTTGTTCACGATCATCTATTCTGCCAACACCAAAACCACCACCGACACAGAGAAATTTAAGTCAAACTGCAATACGCAACGAGCTACTTCAGAAAGCTTGCAAATTTTTAGACAATTCTAAGGAAGACCAAAAAAATATTCCTTCAATTTGCAATGTTTGGGGCGATATATTAAATAGTTAGCACCCAAATTAAAGGGTTTACGCTGAAAAAGCGATTAATGATATATTGTTCGAAGCAACCCTGGGAAATCTACACAGACATTCAGTAAAGATTAATGTCGATGACAGAAACTTTACACATATGTCACCACCGAATGACAGCAATACTGCTACCACATCAACTCGCATTCGGCAACGTCATTGATGGCTTATACAAATTGTATACTAAACAATCAATTAATTTTATTCAGAATAAAGCCAGTATGTGCATTCATGATTGGCATCGGGTTCTCGGTCATCGCGACATGAATTTGATCAAGAACTTGCCAAATAATGAGCTCGTCGATGGTATAAAAATACAAAAATGTCTACGTGTATCGTTGATTGCGACGTGTGTGTAAATCAAAATCGTTTGTTACATTTGGTCATCTATGTTGACGATATCCTGATAACATCAGATTTTCAAACATCCCTGGAATACATAGAAGCAGAACTCAAAAAGCAGTTTGTGATCAACAATTTCGGCATTGTCACAAATTACTTGGGTATCCGTATCCAAAAAAATGGTTCTTATTATTTAATGGATCAAAAAAAATACATTAATCATATCATTTCAGAGTTTGGTTTAAATGATGCAAAAATAAGCCAGATTCCATTGGACGTCGCATACATGAAGATGACAGCAGCGATTTGCTTCCGAATAATGAAAGATACCGGAAAGCAATTGGATGTCTTCTGTATGTCGCAATAAACACACGTCCGGATATATCAGCATCCGTAACAATATTGGCTCAACGTGTTGCCCAGCCAAGGCAGCGAGATTGGCTCGAAGTGAAGAGAATCATCCGATATCTCAAGGGCACCGCATCGAACAAGTTGAATCTTGGTTATCACCAAGAAACACAACTTGTTGGTTTTTCTGATGCAGACTGGGGCGAAGATCGGACTCTGGTTTCGTTTTCTTTTTTGGTGGCCCAACCAGCTGGGCGTGTAGAAAGCAAACTTGCGTTGCTCAATCGTTAACAGAAGCCGAATTCATCGCTATTGCTGAGGCTTCAAAGGAATGCATGTGGCTACGCAACATTCGAGGGGATTTCTCTATTCCAATAAGCGGACCAACAACCATAAACGAAGACAATCAGAGTTGCATTCAAATCGTTCATGACGAAAAGTTTAATATGCGCACAAAACACATTGATATAAAATCGCATCATATCAAGGACAACATAACAAAGGGAATTTTGAGGATTGTATTCTGCCCGTCAGATGAAAATACTGCTGATATTTTAACGAAACCGTTACAAAAAGAGCAGAGTTGTTTGCATTGAGATTCCAACATTAACGTTATCTGGAGTGGGATGTTGTAACTTTACTTTCGAATCGAATAGCTGCTATCAAAAGCCATCATTTGTCTATACTAAAATTTGACGCGCAATTTCAGTTATTGTTCCTAGAATGGAACAATATCTAAAATTGGGAATAAAAAAAAAAAAAATTGGGGAACATTCAGGTTGTTCTCCAAAAGTACCTGATTCGAAATATGATTTCATCTAAGCGGCAAATAGTATCTCATCAAAAATAATTCACCGCGTCATATCAAAAATCAAAAATTCTGACAGGTCCTACCTTGGAACTCTACTTTGGGGACTAAATAAAAGTCAGCATGTTTTATTCTATCCCCAATTCCCTTGTTCTTTGGAATTTATAATACCTTGTAATACCTGCAAATAGTATTAAAAGCAATTACCATTGTAAAGTATGTAAATGTTCAAAATTCAGGTAATATGGAGATTTTTCTTGTTGATTTTTTTTACACTTTGTGGATATTTTGTTCTGTAGCGCACATATTTTATGCGGAGAGAAAACATGTTTTATAAAGGTCAAGAAAAAATAATTAATCACAAATTTTAAAAATCAAGTCCATTCAAGCGCTTTATGTACATATGTATTTGTGCTAACAAAAAAATCAACCTATGTATGTATGTACATCTATTATTTTAATTGGTAAACAGCTTTAACTTAACTTCAAAAAAACAACAGAAGTGTTATTAATAGGGTTTAATCCTATTCCTAAAATTTATGAGACGAAAATAATTAGTCCCAATATATGTATTTCTAAACTTAAAGAACATTTAAATTTCATCTTTAAATATTTTGTGGCCGCATCTTTATTGGGGGTTGCTAAATACCAAAACCCACATTGATACAACATCCGAAGAAATAAAATATATTTAAAATTTAATATTAAATTGATTATTAATTATAAAAATTTAAATATTTTTACCCTTGAAGCATAATATTATTTTGTTTAAATGTGATTTTGATGATTTTGACATTAAACCAAAAGAAAAGAAAAATGTTATATCGAATTTTAAGAGGGAAACTCTTGAAGAGGAGACGATAAAAATGAACCCAAAATTATTTATGGCTTTTCCGAAGTATGTAAATTCCAATCATTCATTTTTCTTTTTGTGCTATTATTTATTATAATATTTTGGAAAAAGGTTATTAAAGGTATTATAATAAAATTTCAATTTAATTGGTTTATGCGGTTTACAAGATTCGACTGTACGCAAATAAAAAATGTCTTTACATTAATAAAATTTAATTTTTAAAACGGTGGGGAGCCCAAATGATGCATGCCTGCCTTTGAAGCAGCGAAGGTCTAATCATATATTAGGGAAATAAAATTGGCCCTCACTAAAATTTATTTATTTAACAGCATGATCAAAAACACTTCGCTACATTTAACAATTAATTTGTATTTCCGAATATCAATTTGGTTGTAAAAAGTTATATCGCAACTAAAACAAAAGTAACAAAATTTTTTTTTAAGAAAAATCAAAACAAAAAATCCGGCACATTAAAAAAAAATTTATTCAATTCTCTATTTTTAAACATTTCCAAACGAATATTACGTAATAAAATAAAATAAGATAAATAAATGAAAAACGAAAAGCGGGAAATAAAACCATAATACTGATATTTTCATCAATTTTTTATTGACTTAAATTTTTTTATTTTTTATAACCGAATAAATTTTCCTTTCTCTTACTTTCGCTTTATGTATTTCTATCTTGATGTTTGAAAACAATATCAGAAAAATAAAATCTGGAAAAGCTTTAAAAGCTAAAATAAATAGACTAACAGTTTCAACAATTGGAAAATGTTACAGATTTTTTTTTTTTTTTTTATAAAACTTTTAAATTGAGAATTTTTTATCTTTTATTTATTTGTCTGTGTGTGTGTGTGAGAGATGATATTATTGAGTTTGACAAGAAATAATAAAATTTCAATGAAAGTTGTCAAAATAAAAATGTAAACAAAATGTTTTTTTATATTATATTTATTGAGCTTAAAATAAAAGTTTTTAGTATTTTTTTAACATCAAATATTGTTGTTGATGATTTTGACAATGTGTGCTTTTCAGGTGACAACTTTCAAATATTAAATGGCAAGCAGGTTCTGTGTAGTCTCCGAGTTTTCCATTTTAAACTTTCATTTTGCGAAGAAATTAATTTCATATTAGGTACTTAGTTGACATTTTTTAAACCGAAGAAAGTTGACGACTTAAGCTGTGTGCCTAACGTCGATTTTTTTGACTAAATTGTTGACTTTTCTAAATTGTCGACTAGTTCGAACCAGTCGTTCATAGATGGCATAAGAGTCAATAAGACAATCTGTGCCTGACTATTCATTATTCTAAATTTCGACTTTTGGAACGTCAACCGAATTATTATTAATTTATTACTATTTGACGGAAATAACTAGGCATACTGCTTGAATTTTTGTCTTTTCATTTTGGTTCGTGCGCAAGTTTATTTACCATGTTAATTTGTTTTATTTTTTGAAATTTCTCAATATTTCGTACACAAATTTATATACAAAATATTAAATTAATTTATTGCCGCTATAAAAACATCTAAAGATTTGCAAAGCCGAAAAAACCGGATAAAATATTTTAGCACTGGTAAACTAAAGAAGATATTGTAACGAATATTCGCTATAATAATTCGCTACAATTCGCTACATAATATGTGTGGTTGATTACCCCTGCCTTGACCGAAATAATAATTCATATTTATTCATGAATGAATGAAATTGATTCACGATTGAAGATGGGGTGAGACAAATATAAATGATTCTGTGTTGGTACGAAGTCAATAAGACAAAAAATGAAAAAGTAAACGGGAAAGTTCGAGAAAATTTAACAATAACGGGTTGTTGGAAGATATAAAAAGGCAAATTTGTGCCATGTGGGGGGTCAGTTTTTTTACTTTTTTGATCCGATCGGATATAAGAAATATGTTTAAAAAAATAAAAAGTAGTGAAATTAATTTGTTATAGTCAAACCATTTAATTTTGTTTCTTATTATATCCTAAAATAATTATAAATTCATATTTAAATATTAGTAAGTTAAATAATAAATAACTAAAATTAAAATCTAATAATAATATTGTGCAGAGTGAAAAATTAATAGTGGTCATATAATTATAGTAATTCTTAATTAAATTCATGAACTATATTAAATTAACATTATATTAAAATTATATTTAAGTTAATACAAATAAGTGTAAATGAAGATTACTTAAAATCATAATAATTAAAATTTAATTCAGAAACTATATACTATTAAAAAACAATAAAATTATAATATAAGCCTATAAACTAAATACTTGGTGAACAAATTCTGTATTTGTCGTTTGGTAGTGAAATGAACCAAATATGTCATATGCCGAAATAATTTTTTTTTTTTTTTTTTTTTTTTTTTTTTTTTTATTTATTATTACATATTATTATTACATATCTAAATACATTATTTTAGAGAGATCAACTTCTTTGTCTTACTTCTCTTTGGTAAATATACAAATTTATACATTAAAAAATTTTACTTTATCATTTGATTGTTAAATTCAAAGGAAAATTTTCAAAAAACCTTATTGGAACATTAACCTAAAATTAACTAAATCTTTAATATTTGTACTAAATAAATAACTAAATAATTAGTAAAATAAAATTTACAAAAACTATTTTAAAACAATGAAAAAGAAGAAACTACGTATTGCATAAAAATGATCAAAGTGCTGAAATCAACGGGTTCGAAGCATTTTCCAAGCTGTTTCGGAACTTAGTATACATTTTATTTATAAAATCTTTAATGTAGTCTATTTTAGAAATGCTATGCAACTCAGATGTTCTAAAGAAGAGCGGTAAATCATGTATCATTTTCAGAATTTTATTTTGCGTTACCTGTAGTTTAGAGATGTGAGATTTTGCACAATTCTTCCAAATTGGAGCTCCAAATGTTAGTAACTGTCTAAATATGGTTTTGTATATAATAATTTTGTTCGTTTTAGATAACCGAGATTTTCTGTTAATAAAAGGATATAAAATCCGAATGTTTCTGTTGCATTTTTGAATAAGATAGTTAATATGTGGTGAGAAGGTAACATTTTTATCTAGGACTATTCCCAAATATTTTAGAGTATTTTCCCACGGTATGTTTTGTCCTTCGATGGAAATTTGTCGATTTGGCAAAAAACAGGATTTCCTTCTCCTGGTGAAAAAGGCGGCCTGAGATTTTTGAATGTTTAATTTTATTTTCCATTTATCAAAATATTGTTTAAGGTCATCAATCCCAGACTCGAGATTTCCCAAAATAATATTGGGATTCAAAGATTGAGTCATAATAGCTGAATCATCAGCATACATGTATAAAGAACAATCTATAGGATGAGGCATATCATACATAAAAATATTATACAATGTGGGACTCAATACTGCACCCTGGGGAACACCCGCTGGTATTGAGAATATTTTAGATAAGGACTTATTAATTTTGACTTTGAATGTCCTATTTGTAAGGTACGACATTATAATTTTGGTAAGGTAAGCTGGTAGGTTAATTTTATGTAATTTGTAGAGTAGACCTTCGTGCCACACACTGTCAAACGCTTTTTCGATATCCAGAAGTATAATCCCAGAAGACACCCTTCGATTATGATTTTCACGAATATCCTTGACTAGACGTAATACTTAGTGATTCGTGGAATGCCCGCTTCTAAATCCAAACTGTTGACAAGGCGTTTATATCATCGTGAATCAAATATTCGTTTATTCGATCAAGCAACGCGCATTCAAAAATTTTGCTAAAACTATTCAATAAACTTATTGGACGATAGTTTTGTGGTAATGAACAATCCTTATTAGGTTTTGGAATTGGCACAACTATTGCAGTCTTCCAAGCCAAAGGGAAATAACTAAGTTTTAGGCACATATTAAAAATATAAGTTAAAAGAATGAATACTGTATTTGGACATTTTTTAAGCACTCTATTGCTGATGCCGTCAATTTCTGGGGATTTTTTGTTTTTTAAATTCTTAACTATGCGTTTAATTTTGGCAGGTTTTATAATTCTTATTCCAGATAGATCTATATTTGAGACGGAGATACAATTAATCGTTCATTTTACTTCTTCTGTAGTTGTTGCATCGCTAAGGTTGTTCGAAATCATATGTGAATTGTAGAATTGCTGGGCAATACAGTCACTCTTTTCAGAGTCAGTAATAACTAACTTGTTATCTGATCGTAATGGAGGTAAAAAACGCTGTCGATTTTTGATCAGTTTCGTAATTTTCCAGAATTGAGGTGATGAATCTTGGAAGTTAGAAAGTAACGTATTCCACCTTTGATTACGAAGTTCAATTATTTTTCCCTCTATATTTGATTTTAAAATTCTGTAATATGTTTTAAATGCTGGGTTTCTATGACGTTGAAAGGTTCTTCTGACTGAGTTTTTTATTTTTATTAGAGTTTTTATTTCATCAGTCAGTTGTAAATCATTATACAATTGATTAATGCTTTGTTTAGGGATTGCTTCACGTTCAGCCGTTTGGATTACTGTAGTAAGCAAATTAATTTTTTGCTCAATAATATCTGATGAAGTTATTTCAGCCATAGTTGATGAATTAAGATTCAGCTGGTCACAGATAACCTTTTGAAATTTTTGCCAGTCAGCTTTACTATAGTCATATTTTAGCTTTATTTCAGAATTTAAAGATACTTCAGAATCAATATGACAAATTACAGATAGGTGATCTGAGGCTAAATCATCAGAAGTAGCAATAGACGTGACAGAATGGGGCTTGTTTGTAATTAGTAAATCTAGAGTAGATGGATTACCATTACGAGAAGATGGAAAAAACGTATGTGTTGATGGAAAAACTAAAGAGAAATAATTTTTTGTTAGTTCTTCATACAGTACATTCTCAATTTTATTTGCTTTTGAGCAACCCCAGAATCTATGTCTTGCATTGAGATCACCACAAATAAAATAATCTGAATTATTATAGTGCGTGAGCAATCTAATATCTCTTCTAAACAACATTAATATATTCGAATTAATTTTCTGCCGTGAAAAATAACATCCAATGAGATTAAAGGAGCTGGAGTTATTCTGAACATTTATTCCAATAGCTTCTATAACATCAGTATTCAACCATGGAAGTAATGTATGTTTTATTGTTTTTTTTTATAAAGATACAAACACCACCACCACTCTTCTCAAGTCTGTCAAGCCTATAACACTTATAATTAGAGTTTTTTAATACCGAATCCGTTGATTTCAGCCACGTTTCATTAACTAGAAGAACATCTATATTCTCGTTTAGTAAGAAATTATAAGTTTCCGTGAGTTTATTTTTTAGAGCTCTAGCGTTCCAAAAACATATTTTTAAACTATTTTGTTGTATTATCATAACAATATTTGAAAGAGAATTCAAAAATAAGCTGCATTTGCTGCACTTTATTTTTGCATTGCATTATTCTAGGTAATAATTCACCTACAATTTCAATAATTTTATTAGGCGTAAAAAGATTATTTATATTCACCGTTGACCGAGGCGGGTTCCACACGCTGTTAAAGTTGATATCATCAACAGTTTCATTGAATAAACTGCTCACATTCATCTTCGATGCAGGTAAACCAGGATAGTTGTTGTTGTTGTATACGGGTGGTTGCTTTACAGCTAACTTCGTTGTGTTTTTAGACTGACGGTTTTTAGCTATTATCTCGTTGTATTTTAACTTATTTGGACATAGTGGATGATTGGATGAATGTGGTCCATTGCAATTTGCACATTTATAATTTTTCTCTTGCTCAGCAATCTCCATTTTTGGAATAGGGCAATCAATTGTTTTATGTGAGGATCCACACATCATACACTTGATATCCATGTGACAATTCGATGTTCCATGACCAAACATTTGGCATTTTCGACACTGGGTTGGATCAGGCTTACGTTGTATATGTTTTTCCCATGTAACAATGACATTGTAGATTGACTTTATTTTTCTAAGTTCAGCAAACTTAATGTCTTTTTTATAATAACATAAATAACCTTGGCTTGATAAAATATTTATGTTCGTAATTTGTCTCAATTTTATGATGTTGAATGGGGTTTGTTTTTGTTCAGCACTCATTGCAGATTTTAGATCGTTTATTTCCATATCTGGTAATCCTTTCAAAATAACCTTCAAAGGTTTATCTTCATTTTTGGTATAACAAAAAAATTTGTTATTATTATTGTCTAGTAGACTTATTATTGCGTCATAATCTACTGTTGTTTGGCAAAAATTTTTACAACCAATTGTTGTTATTTTATAATTCACTTGTCCAGTCAATGAGAGGGTTTTAATTTGAGTTTGAAGGTCAGTTAGCTTTATATTTGTAACTGTGATTGGTGGTATATTATTTTTTTGTTTAGGTTTACTCACGGTAACTTCATCTTCCATAGCATCATTTAAATTTTGGTCTGGATTAATTCCATTAAATTTGTTGCTACATACAAACGGCCATTTGGATCGGTCGAATATTTCTACACGTTTCGTGAAAAATTTAATTTTTTTGAAAATCAACTGAGCTATAGCCCACAAAATCAGAGCTAGTAAGTCTGATACCTCTATCAATAGGCGTTGACCTGTAATTGTCATACAAACGGCCATTTGGATCGGTCGAATATTTCAAGACGTTTCGTGAAAAATTAAATTTTTTTGAAAATCAACTGAGCTATAGCCCACAAATTCACAGCCAGAAAATTCGAAAATCTGCAAATGTGCTCCGATTTCGATGATTGATACCTCTATCAATAGGCGTTGAGACCTGTAATTGTCATGCAAACGGCCATTTGGATCAATAGGCGTTAAGACCTGTAATTGTCATACAAACGGCCATTTGGATCGGTCGAATATTTCTACACGTTTCGTGAAAAATTTAATTTTTTTGAAAATCAACTGAGCTATAGCCCACAAAATCAGAGCTAGTAAATTCGAAAATCTGCAAATGTGCTCAATAGGCGTTGAGACCTGTAATTGTCATACAAACGGCCATTTGGATCGGTCGAATATTTCAAGACGTTGTTACGAGATGAGAAATAGGAAGGAAGGTGGTCACCTGTTGTGGGAGCAGCACAACTAACCATCCAGTTTGGGGGACCAAAGATATTGAACTCGAACCCGAATCACCAACTCACTTCAGTAGCCAAGTTGCCCAGGCCACTCCTAAAAATGAGTTGGAATCAGGAACGAGTCCTCACCCGGTCATCGCTAAACCCCAATCCAATCATCCACTACGTGCCTCACGTTGCCGTGGAAGACACCCTTGTAGTGGATGATGGCCGAACTGGACGGTCAGCTGTGTATCCCATTCCCATCACGCAGACAGAAAATTGTCCACGGAGTCCTCCACCCGCAGCTTCAAGTCTGGCTAAACCTCAGTCCCGAGGGTGTAGGTGGTATGGTGGAGGTCCATCCGCAGATTACGTCGCTGCAAAAAAAATTTGGTTACACAGCACTTCACCTATACTCACACTAAAAAATTATCAACACACACATTCTCCCACGATGACTCTCACAAATTAATCCAATTAACAACACATCTTATTTATAGAACGTTATAATTTTGATTTATTTAATTTTTAACAATAAGTTTTTGTTTTTTTTTAATTTTTTCTTTTTTTTTATGGAAACACCCATAAACCCAACAAAAAAAAAATATCGAGAAGATGATCTTCCTGTAATACTGGTCGTTACCGATGGCACCAGGTGGAAGGCGTATATAGAATGATCCCGATGATCCACAGGAACAGAGCTCTATTACTTGGGGACCACTGAAACGAAACTTCCAATAGGAAGCAAAAAAAACAAAAAAATCGGCCACACCCACTTGTGTACCTGGCCTCACCAATACCCACCTGAAGACCCTCTTTTCGATACTCACGTTGTGGTGTTTTTGCTGGCTTCTTATAATTGTCGATGAAGATAATCCGTCATGGAACCGCAATCAGTCGCAGGAACACCGCAGTTGCAGAATCTGGTTGTTGATTATGTTGGTTTTTTCTTCTCTGGCACTCGGGACAGTAGTATTTGGTTTTTTTTTTTTTTTTTTTTTTTTTTTTTGTATAGTAATATTCTGGTTGTTTTCGGACCACCACCACGTATAATTTTATTTTTTTAACACCCTACACTCCAGATTTGTAGTTGCATATATACATGCTTTAATTATGGAGTCTCTTTTACACGTTTATGATTTTCATATATGCAAATTATTATTTATATTACATATTATTATTTATTATTGATATTATATCACGTATTATTTAAAGGTTATTATTTATTATTTATATTGTATAATTTATTAAATAATTTATTATTTAGGTTTATGTTATTTATTATTTATATGTTATTTATTATTTATATGTTATTTATTATTTATAGAAGGTAAATTATTTCATTTTGTTGTGTTTATTTTTTTTATTTTTTTATTTTTTTTATTTACCCAAATTGGTGGTGTGTGTGTGGTCCCCCACTGTTGTCGTCTGCTCCAGTTGAAAAATCCAAAAGAAAAAGACCGAATCGTATGTGTTGTCCGCTTATATACGTTTTTCGTGTCCAACAACAACATTTTAATATTTATTTTTATTTGATGTTCATCACGCCCCTACAGGTGATCATTCCAAATAATACGTGTGTACTCAACCAAAAAAAAATAATGCCATCTGCGCTAAATATACTCAACTTACAACTAAAGAAAAATCCCATCACCAGCTGGTGTTGGTGATCTTTATTTACGTTCGGTCGGTGTTATTGTTATTGTGCGTTTGTGACAGGTAAGTATTTTATTCATTTTCTTGTTTGTTTAATTATTGATTGAGTTAAAATATGTGTTTATTTATTAATTCAAGGTTTATTTCTTTCAGCAACTATGGGACAGCAAAAATGAGTACCCGAATGGATCAACAATTTAAGTCAGATAAGTAGAAATAGAATAAAATAGCTAACGAACGAAATTCTTAGTGAAATGTTGTGTGTTTGTTTTTCAGGTTATTACAGCTGGATGTCATCAAATGAGTGTATGCATAACCAGCAGATTTTGGAATTTTGGAGCCTGTACGTATTTATCCGAGTACATACATGGATAAGTGATGTCGTACCACACAAAAAAAAAAAGATTGAGGTAAGAAATATATGTACCAATTTAATTTTTGATTAAAGAAGTTTTTGTTTCTCTGTGTTTCATTGACAGATTATACAGTCGCCGAAATTTATGTACGGTGCGTGGAAAAAAAAATTGTAGACAAAAAAAATTAAATAAAAATAATATTTGAAAACAAAAAAAAATGTGTCTATATTTTATTGAACACGGGACGATGCCTCGCCCCGTAACAGCGTGGGGAAAATCCACACCCTGGGAGTCTCAAGCCGGGCATTATGTTAACAAAAATGAAAAAATTAATGGGCAAGACTCATGCATGCTGTGCTGCCTATCCTAACGTGGGGACGCTCCACACCCTGACAAGTCTCATAAGCCGGGCTAGATAACAATATACAGAATTACCAAAAAAAACTGCTTACTTATAATTTACCGCGGGAATACCCTACACCAAAAAAAACAATAATATTAAATAAATAAATATATAGAAAGTACGTTAAAGAAATAATTATATTGGGCACTAAAAAAAATTTGTCGATCATACTACGTTCGAATGTCGTGGAGATGATACACCCCCAGGGGTTTGCCATTTGGAGAAGCCAAACGGAATGCAACTTGTCCTACTTGTTCAACTACAATAGCGGGTATAAACTTCGGTGCTAATTTCGAGGAAAATTTCCGAACCGCACTACTTAGAACGTAAGTTCTGACAAATACCGCTTGTCCCACCGTCAAGGAACGTCTTCGACTAGACGCATTATAGGCGCGTTCCCCCTTCAAATGAGCTTCGCGTAAATGTTGTATGATTTGTTCTCGCAATCCATCCAATCGATCAGCGGTAGTAAAAGCGTGGCTATCGCTATTATCCGTACATTGAAGTAACCGCCGAAGTCTGTATTCGGACCCGTGTCCGATTCGATGCTGCCCGAATACCACAAAGTGCGGGGAAAATGAAGTAGAGGCATGGATTACGTTCCGCAAGGTTGCTCCCACCGTAGACAAATGCTGATCCCAAGCCGTGTGGCGTGACCCAATATATGCACGGAGCGCCGACACCACCGTTCGATTGACGCGTTCCGCAGCGTTACTTTGCGGTGAATGGAACGGGGTCCGGACTTGCTGGACTTCGTATTTAACCAACAGCTGATTAAACTGCACCGACTTAAATTGCATTCCATTATCTGTGTGCACTAACTCAGGAACTCCGAACAGGTGAAACACGTTTTTCTCCAGGAATTCACACATTGTCTTAGCTGAAGCTTCCTTCATTGCCTTTAAAATCACGAACTTGGAAAATTTATCTAAGATAACCAATACCACAGTGTTATGATTGGACGACCGAGGGAATGGACCCAAAAAGTCCAAATATAAATATTGAAAAGGTCGGGTAACCTCAGTGTCTAATCCCATAGGAGGCCTTAAAGGAACATTGGTGGCCTTAATCATCTTACAGACTGAACAAGAATTAATGAATGACCGCACATCCCGATGCATCGTAGGCCAGTAAAAGTGACGTTGTAAAAGTTCGACGGTTTTTGCAATTCCCATGTGGCTGGCTGACGGAGGTGAATGAGCGGAAGTAATCAGGGGTAAAATAAGAGGAACCGGAACGACCAATTTCCAAGGTGACAAGTCGGTGGATAGGTACTGAAAACCATTAGAAGGACGGACCAGCAATTTACCACTTTCAACCTTAAAATCAGCATGTGGAGCATCAGTGATTCTACGAATTTGCTCCACATACTCATCATGCTGAAAAGCTGGATCATCCAAATTGATGCTTAAGCAATCATCGTTACATGCACTAGACGGACCAGGCTCTATCTCATCGCAATAAGCGCGAGATAGAGTATCTGGTACAGTATTTAAACTACCCTTACGATGGACGATGTTGAATTTGTAGCCCTGCAATTTTAAGCTCCACCTGGCTAATCGGCCCGACAAGTCAGACAAATTCATTAGCCAGCGGAGACTGGCGTGATCAGTGATGATTGTAAACTCAAACCCCTCCACGAAAGAACGGAATTTCTTGACGCAAAGTACAGCAGCGTAGCATTCCAGTTCAGTAATGCTGTACTTGCGCTGGGCAGGGTTGAGTTTATGCGAGTAAAAGGCGATGGGATGCTCTGATCCATCATGTATCTGATAGAGCACCCCACCAACCCCCATTGTCGAAGCATCAACCTGGATAAAGAACGGCAAGGTGTAGTCGGCGTGCCTTAAAACCGGAGCCGTGGTTAAAGCTGTTTTTAGCTCGCTAAACGCAGAATCAGCCTCTGGGTTCCAAACAATTTTTTGTTTTGATTTCAACAAATCGGTTAGTGGAGCAGCGATTGTGGAATAATTAGCGATAAACCTACGATACCACCCACTCATCCCAAGAAAGCGACGAAGTTGACGAGTCGTAGTTGGTGTTGGAAATTCTGTAATCGCCTCGACTTTCTCGGGATTGACCCTAATGCACCCTTCTCCAACAATATATCCCAAATATTTTATCTGCTTTAACACGAAATGACTTTTTCCCACATTTATTGTCAGGTTGGCCCACCGCAACCGCTCGGCAACTAAGCGCAGCAATGTAAGGTGCTCCTCAAAAGTACTGGACGTTACAAGGAGATCGTCTAGGTAGACGAAAACCTTGTCGTGATACTCATGAGGAATCACCTTGTCCATTAACCGGCACATGCTCTGCGGCGCGTTGCATAACCCGAAGGGCATCACAGTGAACTGGTAAAGAGGTCTACCAGGCACCGCAAACGCAGTCTTAATTTTAGCATCATCGTCGAGTGGAATTTGCCAAAAGGCATCCTTCAAATCTAAACTAGAGATGAAGGACGTGTTTTCCAACCGACTCAGAAGACCGTCGATTAGCGGTAACGGGTAGGCGTCCTTAACCGTCACTTCGTTGACCCTTCGAGCGTCAAGACACAACCGTGATTTCCCATTCGACTTTTTCACCAGGGTAACTGGTGAACACCAGGGACTCTCACTCTCCTCTAACACTCCCAACTCAATCATTCGATCGAGTTCAGCGTAAATCTGCGACCGGACGGCGGGGGAAACTGCATAATGCCGTTGTTTTAATGGAGGTGCGGTTCCTGTGTCTATTTTATGGGATAATAAATGAGTGCGACCCAATCCCAGCGTAGATGACGATGGGAAGAGGTTAACAATGGCAGACAATGATTTGGACTGATCAGCGGAAAGTAAATGTGTAGGAGGAATAATTGAATTGTTGGAGGGAACTGAAGAATTAGAGTTAACACCAGTCAACTCAGAAATATGAAATTCTATCCCAAAAGCACGGAAAAAGTCCATACCCAAGTATAGAGTTTGTGAAAGATTGGGAACCAGATGTAATTTAATGGTCCGAACTTTGTTATTGAAAGTGATATTGACGAAGATATGACCGAGGATACGCTCTCGAGCACCATTTGCGGTAGACAGAGATGACGGCATGTGATGGAAAAATAAATCAGAAGACTGAAGGAACTTTTCGCAACCCTGACCCAACGCACTGATACTGGCCCCAGAATCTAACAAACCTCGCATTTTACAATCACCAACTAATACATTAACAAACGGACGATCATCACCTTCGGTATTTAAGATAGACGCGCAAATTTCCTTACGAACGCGCCGCCGGTATCGGAAATATAAATATGAACGATGGAAGCGAGAATGAGCTTTATGAGTAGGTGATGAAGAAGTTAGTCGAGTTTTGAACGCTGACGTAGGTATAGTTCGGGATCCGTGTTGGAAGCGACCTCCGAGAACCGGATTTTTGACGGGATATGAGGTGGTTGAGGGATCGGATCCCGTGGGTAACGGTCCCTCGTCGGTAAGTTTTCCGCCGACTGGTTCTGACATTTTGGACAATCAGGAAGATAAGTATCGGTACGACCACATCCGTAGCAAAATATCGTACGGGGTTGTCGACACAGCTGAAAAGTGTGACCTGTTGATTTGCAATTCCAACATTGGAACGTAGTGTTATCACGTTTTAGTATTGACTTACGACCTGTTGGTTCACTCGCTCTATTAAAGGCGCACACCGTTTCGAGCTCCGACGAAGGTGATACTGACGTACTATCTGAAGTGTTAAGCTCATGTAGCAGATTACGCGATACACCAATGTTAGCTTCGGGATTGTGCCTGAGTTGCTTCCATAACGTCTCCAAATAACGGGCCTCTTGGGCTAATTGACCAATGTTGTATATATATTTACCGCCCAAAGCTAATTGTAATCCAGGACGCATATTGTTTAATAAAACGTCGAGAAGCTCATTATCTGGGATAGGTGGCACTCCTTGCAAACCAATTTGCAGTATGGCATCTTGAAAGTCGCCATAACATTCCTGTGGATATTTCTGTTTTCGACCATCTAACATTCGACGGATTTCGCGATTAGTAATTCCTCGATTGAAGCGTAGAATTATTGCTGGTTTCAACCCTTCCCAATTTATACCCGGATCTCGTTCTACCGTCACCCAAAACCACTCGAGAGCTACTCCCGACAACAAACAGGTTAGGTTTTGTATGCAATCATTAAGGTTTATCCCGGAACATTTAGCCATTTGATCTACTCGGGCTAGAAAACGCTCAACGGGCACCTCATCGTTTGAACCACTAAACTTTAGGTTCCATCCCAATAAAATCCTAGATATATTGGAGGAATTTGGTAATGACCTACTATTTGAATTATATCGTTCTGGTGCGGTGGAGTTCGCTTGTGTTGGTCTGCTAGCATCGCCTAAGGAACGACGAAAATCAATTAGCATTGAACCGAAGGTATTTACTACGGATTGAAGATCAGTCTGAGTTACCGGATTGACAGCAGAATCAGGAAGTAATTCCTTTGAATTGGTTGCCGAAATGTTGCCCTGGTCAACATTAGGCCTAAGGAAATCTAGTAAAGCTAAACCGGGATCATCCGAGGATGTAATTGCAGACGACAACGGTGTGAGGTGTAGAGGGTCCGAATTTTCTGCTGAATGACAAATATTCCCCAAATTGCCACGAAGTGATGCATAACGATCACCCTGTGGTGTTTTTTTAGGTTCTAACCGGGGTGTTGTATCCATAACTGGAACAGGTGAATCGAGGTTGGCATCTGATTGGAATTGAATTTTTGATGAACGAACACGCTTTGGTGATCCTGGAGGGGTTAAGTGACTACTAGGGTTATCACCACAATCCTTAGTCTTACCTCGACAAGAGTTCTGTACCTGCTCTAAAAATTGAAGCACCCTTTCACAATCTTGGGCTATTGGTTCTACCTTTTCCGGATCCAAATTTTGGCAGTGAAGTCTAAACAATCTACCACGAATGTGGCACAAGCGTGCCCGTAACTGTCGTACGAGATCGTCAGTAAACGACGGATTGCTATCCAAAAAGGAGGTCATTCGGGCCAACTTTAGGGAACATAATCGTATTTCGGTGTCAGGGTGACGTATACCGGATGCATGTGGGGTTTTCGGTATCAAAATCGGAAAAGATTCTTCAGCCAGGATCTTAGCATGCAACAGCTCCAAACTAGTTGGACCAGCGGGTAAATGCCTGATCTCGAACTCAACGCTCAACTCATCAGGTTCCAACCAACGAACGTCCATGATGGAACTAATGCAATTACGCACCACACTTGGGAATTATAACTGAATTCAAGACAGAGAAAAAAAAAACGCTGCCCGAAATGGATGACGTAGACAAACAAAAAAAAATATGAAATATATAAGTATAAGATAAGAAATAAATAAACACAAAATATAAGTTGTAAATTTTAAATGAAATATATATTTGGTAGATAAAATTGAATTTGTCAAGTACCATCAATTCTCAAAAGCACAAAAAAACTCACCAAAAAAACAGAAAAAAAAATCACCAACGATTGAATAAAGCCCTCAAAATGTAAGCCAAATTCCAAAAAAAGTGCAAATGTATAATATATATGATAATGCGAGAGTCATCGCGGTACACGTGCGTGCTAACAAAAGAACAAGAAAGAAAAACGTTAAATGAAAATTTGAAATTTTTTTGTTCAATCAACAATCCCATGACGATCAGTAATATACTGACAACATGAGACCGTTGAGACATTGATTGACCGACGAGGATACAATCGTCAATCTCACATCTAGCGATCAAACACCTGAGTGGACGAACTAGAAGGGTATCGGATTACATCATCGAACGGTAGAAATCTATATGCGTATCCATCACCATCCGAATCACGCTCTCATCTCCAGACATACGTCGACCAGAAAGCTCCATTAGATGGCGATGCACACGCATAAACCAAAAAAAAATATATATAAGCTGTAATAAAATAAATTAAACTGGAAAGAAAGTAGAAAAACATTAATAGTAGACATATGGCTACACACAACGAGAAATACAACGGTTACACCACTATATCTCGTATAGAACCATATGCCCAGCATCAGAACAAAAAAAACAAAAAAACGAAAATATAGGCAAAGTGCTGTGCAACTGAGATACAAACAAGATTAAATTGTATTACCGTTGCTATATATGTTTGGGCGCCACTGTTACGAGATGAGAAATAGGAAGGAAGGTGGTCACCTGTTGTGGGAGCAGCACAACTAACCATCCAGTTTGGGGGACCAAAGATATTGAACTCGAACCCGAATCACCAACTCACTTCAGTAGCCAAGTTGCCCAGGCCACTCCTAAAAATGAGTTGGGATCAGGAACGAGTCCTCACCCGGTCATCGCTAAACCCCAATCCAATCATCCACTACGTGCCTCACGTTGCCGTGGAAGACACCCTTGTAGTGGATGATGGCCGAACTGGACGGTCAGCTGTGTATCCCATTCCCATCACGCAGACAGAAAATTGTCCACGGAGTCCTCCACCCGCAGCTTCAAGTCTGGCTAAACCTCAGTCCCGAGGGTGTAGGTGGTATGGTGGAGGTCCATCCGCAGATTACGTCGCTGCAAAAAAAATTTGGTTACACAGCACTTCACCTATACTCACACTAAAAAATTATCAACACACACATTCTCCCACGATGACTCTCACAAATTAATCCAATTAACAACACATCTTATTTATAGAACGTTATAATTTTGATTTATTTAATTTTTAACAATAAGTTTTTGTTTTTTTTTAATTTTTTCTTTTTTTTTATGGAAACACCCATAAACCCAACAAAAAAAAAATATCGAGAAGATGATCTTCCTGTAATACTGGTCGTTACCGATGGCACCAGGTGGAAGGCGTATATAGAATGATCCCGATGATCCACAGGAACAGAGCTCTATTACTTGGGGACCACTGAAACGAAACTTCCAATAGGAAGCAAAAAAAACAAAAAAATCGGCCACACCCACTTGTGTACCTGGCCTCACCAATACCCACCTGAAGACCCTCTTTTCGATACTCACGTTGTGGTGTTTTTGCTGGCTTCTTATAATTGTCGATGAAGATAATCCGTCATGGAACCGCAATCAGTCGCAGGAACACCGCAGTTGCAGAATCTGGTTGTTGATTATGTTGGTTTTTTCTTCTCTGGCACTCGGGACAGTAGTATTTGGTTTTTATTTTTTTTTTTTTTTTTTTTTTGTATAGTAATATTCTGGTTGTTTTCGGACCACCACCACGTATAATTTTATTTTTTTAACACCCTACACTCCAGATTTGTAGTTGCATATATACATGCTTTAATTATGGAGTCTCTTTTACACGTTTATGATTTTCATATATGCAAATTATTATTTATATTACATATTATTATTTATTATTGATATTATATCACGTATTATTTAAAGGTTATTATTTATTATTTATATTGTATAATTTATTAAATAATTTATTATTTAGGTTTATGTTATTTATTATTTATATGTTATTTATTATTTATAGAAGGTAAATTATTTCATTTTGTTGTGTTTATTTTTTATTTTTTTTTATTTTTTTTATTTACCCAAATTGGTGGTGTGTGTGTGGTCCCCCACTGTTGTCGTCTGCTCCAGTTGAAAAATCCAAAAGAAAAAGACCGAATCGTATGTGTTGTCCGCTTATATACGTTTTTCGTGTCCAACAACAACATTTTAATATTTATTTTTATTTGATGTTCATCACGCCCCTACAGGTGATCATTCCAAATAATACGTGTGTACTCAACCAAAAAAAAATAATGCCATCTGCGCTAAATATACTCAACTTACAACTAAAGAAAAATCCCATCACCAGCTGGTGTTGGTGATCTTTATTTACGTTCGGTCGGTGTTATTGTTATTGTGCGTTTGTGACAGGTAAGTATTTTATTCATTTTCTTGTTTGTTTAATTATTGATTGAGTTAAAATATGTGTTTATTTATTAATTCAAGGTTTATTTCTTTCAGCAACTATGGGACAGCAAAAATGAGTACCCGAATGGATCAACAATTTAAGTCAGATAAGTAGAAATAGAATAAAATAGCTAACGAACGAAATTCTTAGTGAAATGTTGTGTGTTTGTTTTTCAGGTTATTACAGCTGGATGTCATCAAATGAGTGTATGCATAACCAGCAGATTTTGGAATTTTGGAGCCTGTACGTATTTATCCGAGTACATACATGGATAAGTGATGTCGTACCACACAAAAAAAAAAAGATTGAGGTAAGAAATATATGTACCAATTTAATTTTTGATTAAAGAAGTTTTTGTTTCTCTGTGTTTCATTGACAGATTATACAGTCGCCGAAATTTATGTACGGTGCGTGGAAAAAAAAATTGTAGACAAAAAAAATTAAATAAAAATAATATTTGAAAACAAAAAAAAATGTGTCTATATTTTATTGAACACGGGACGATGCCTCGCCCCGTAACAACGTTTCGTGGAAAATTTAATTTGTTTGAAAATCAACTGAGCTATAGCCCACAAATTCAGAGCCAGAAAATTCGAAAATCTGCAAATGTGCTCCGATTTCGATGATTGATACCTCTATCAATAGGCGTTGAGACCTGTAATTGTCATAAAAACGGCCATTTGGATCGGTCGAATATTTCTACACGTTTAGTGGAAAATTTAATTTTTTTGAAAATCAACTGAGCTATAGCCCACAAATTCGACTGAGCTATAGCCTGAGCTATAACTGAGCTATAACTGAGCTATAGCCTGAGCTATAACTGAGCTATAACTGAGCTATAACTGAGCTATAGCCTGACCTATAACTGAGCTATAACTGAGCTATAACTGAGCTATAACTGAGCTATAACTGAGCTATAACTGAGCTATAACTGAGGTATAACTGAGGTATAACTGAGCTATAACTGAGCTATAACTGAGCTATAGCCTGAGCTATAACTGAGCTATAACCTGAGCTATTACTGAGCTATAACTGAGCTATAACTGAGCTATAACTGAGCTATAACTGAGCTATAACTGAGCTATAACTGAGCTATAACTGAGCTATAACTGAGCTATACCTGAGCTATACCTGAGCTATAACTGAGCTATAACTGAGCTATAACTGAGCTATAGCCCACAAATTCGAAAATCTGCAAATGTGCTCCGATTTCGATGATTGATACCTCTATCAATAGGCGTTGAGACCTGTAATTGTCATGCAAACGGCCATTTGGATCGGTCGAATATTTCTACACGTTTAGTGGAAAATTTAATTTGTTTGAAAATCAACTGAGCTATAGCCCACAAATTCAGAGCCAGAAAATTAGAAAATCTGCAAATGTGCTCCGATTTCGATGATTGATACCTCTATCAATAGGCGTTGAGACCTGTAATTGTCATACAAACGGCCATTTGGATCGGTCGAATATTTCAAGACGTTTCGTGAAAAATTTAATTTTTTTGAAAATCAACTGAGCTATAGCCCACAAATTCAGAGCCAGAAAATTCGAAAATCTGCAAATGTGCTCCGATTTCGATGATTGATACCTCTATCAATAGGCGTTGAGACTTGTAACTGTCATACAAACGGCCATTTGGATCGGTCGAATATTTCAAGACGTTTCGTGAAAAATTAAATTTTTTTGAAAATCAACTGAGCTATAGCCCACAAATTCACAGCCAGAAAATTCGAAAATCTGCAAATGTGCTCCGATTTCGATGATTGATACCTCTATCAATAGGCGTTGAGACCTGTAATTGTCATGCAAACGGCCATTTGGATCAATAGGCGTTAAGACCTGTAATTGTCATACAAACGGCCATTTGGATCGGTCGAATATTTCTACACGTTTCGTGAAAAATTTAATTTTTTTGAAAATCAACTGAGCTATAGCCCACAAAATCAGAGCTAGTAAATTCGAAAATCTGCAAATGTGCTCAATAGGCGTTGAGACCTGTAATTGTCATACAAACGGCCATTTGGATCGGTCGAATATTTCAAGACGTTTCGTGGAAAATTTAATTTGTTTGAAAATCAACTGAGCTATAGCCCACAAATTCAGAGCCAGAAAATTCGAAAATCTGCAAATGTGCTCCGATTTCGATGATTGATACCTCTATCAATAGGCGTTGAGACCTGTAATTGTCATACAAACGGCCATTTGGATCGGTCGAATATTTCTACACGTTTAGTGGAAAATTTAATTTTTTTGAAAATCAACTGAGCTATAGCCCACAAATTCGACTGAGCTATAGCCTGAGCTATAACTGAGCTATAACTGAGCTATAGCCTGAGCTATAACTGAGCTATAACTGAGCTATAACTGAGCTATAGCCTGACCTATAACTGAGCTATAACTGAGCTATAACTGAGCTATAACTGAGCTATAACTGAGCTATAACTGAGGTATAACTGAGCTATAACTGAGCTATAACTGAGCTATAGCCTGAGCTATAACTGAGCTATAACCTGAGCTATTACTGAGCTATAACTGAGCTATAACTGAGCTATAACTGAGCTATAACTGAGCTATAACTGAGCTATAACTGAGCTATAACTGAGCTATAACTGAGCTATAACTGAGCTATACCTGAGCTATACCTGAGCTATAACTGAGCTATAACTGAGCTATAACTGAGCTATAACTGAGCTATAGCCCACAAATTCGAAAATCTGCAAATGTGCTCCGATTTCGATGATTGATACCTCTATCAATAGGCGTTGAGACCTGTAATTGTCATGCAAACGGCCATTTGGATCGGTCGAATATTTCTACACGTTTAGTGGAAAATTTAATTTGTTTGAAAATCAACTGAGCTATAGCCCACAAATTCAGAGCCAGAAAATTAGAAAATCTGCAAATGTGCTCCGATTTCGATGATTGATACCTCTATCAATAGGCGTTGAGACCTGTAATTGTCATACAAACGGCCATTTGGATCGGTCGAATATTTCAAGACGTTTCGTGAAAAATTTAATTTTTTTGAAAATCAACTGAGCTATAGCCCACAAATTCAGAGCCAGAAAATTCGAAAATCTGCAAATGTGCTCCGATTTCGATGATTGATACCTCTATCAATAGGCGTTGAGACTTGTAACTGTCATACAAACGGCCATTTGGATCGGTCGAATATTTCAAGACGTTTCGTGAAAAATTAAATTTTTTTGAAAATCAACTGAGCTATAGCCCACAAATTCACAGCCAGAAAATTCGAAAATCTGCAAATGTGCTCCGATTTCGATGATTGATACCTCTATCAATAGGCGTTGAGACCTGTAATTGTCATGCAAACGGCCATTTGGATCAATAGGCGTTAAGACCTGTAATTGTCATACAAACGGCCATTTGGATCGGTCGAATATTTCTACACGTTTCGTGAAAAATTTAATTTTTTTGAAAATCAACTGAGCTATAGCCCACAAAATCAGAGCTAGTAAATTCGAAAATCTGCAAATGTGCTCAATAGGCGTTGAGACCTGTAATTGTCATACAAACGGCCATTTGGATCGGTCGAATATTTCAAGACGTTTCGTGGAAAATTTAATTTGTTTGAAAATCAACTGAGCCCACAAATTCAGAGCCAGAAAATTCGAAAATCTGCAAATGTGCTCCGATTTCGATGATTGATACCTCTATCAATAGGCGTTGAGACCTGTAATTGTCATACAAACGGCCATTTGGATCGGTCGAATATTTCAAGACGTTTCGTGAAAAATTTAATTTTTTTGAAAATCAACTGAGCTATAGCCCACAAATTCGACTGAGCTATAGCCTGAGCTATAACTGAGCTATAACTGAGCTATAACTGAGCTATAACTGAGCTATAACTGAGCTATAACTGAGCTATAACCTGAGCTATAACTGAGCTATAACTGAGCTATAACTGAGCTATAACTGAGCTATAACCTGAGCTATAACTGAGCTATAACCTGAGCTATAACTGAGCTATAACTAAGCCCACAAATTCAGAGCCAGAAAATTCGAAAATCTGCAAATGTGCTCCGATTTCGATGATTGATACCTCTATCAATAGGCGTTGAGACCTGTAATTGTCATACAAACGGCCATTTGGATCGGTCGAATATTTCAAGACGTTTCGTGAAAAATTTAATTTTTTTGAAAATCAACTGAGCTATAGCCCACAAATTCGACTGAGCTATAACTGAGCTATAACTGAGCTATACCTGAGCTATAACTGAGCTATAACTGAGCTATAACTGAGCTATAACCTGAGCTATAAATGAGCTATAACTGAGCAATAACTGAGCTATAACTGAGCTATAACCTGAGCTATAACTGAGCTATAACTGAGCTATAACTGAGCTATAACTGAGCTATAACTGAGCTATAACTGAGCTATAACTGAGCTATAACCTGAGCTATAACTGAGCTATAACTGAGCTATAACTGAGCAATAACTGAGCAATAACTGAGCTATAACCTGAGCTATAACTGAGCTATAACTGAGCTATAACTGAGCTATAACTGAGCTATAACCTGATCTATAACTGAGCTATAACTGAGCTATAACTGAGCTATAACTGAGCTATAGCTGAGCTATAACTGAGCTATAACTGAGCTATAACTGAGCTATAACCTGAGCTATAACCTGAGCTATAACTGAGCTATAACCTGAGCTATAACTGAGCTATAACTGAGCTATACCTGAGCTATAACTGAGCTATAACTGAGCTATAACTGAGCTATAGCCCACAAATTCGAAAATCTGCAAATGTGCTCCGATTTCGATGATTGATACCTCTATCAATAGGCGTTGAGACCTTTAATTGTCATACAAACGGCCAATTGGATCGGTCGAATGAAAAATTTAATTTTTTTGAAAATCAACTGAGCTATAGCCCACAAATTCGACTGAGCTATAACTGAGCTATAACTGAGCTATACCTGAGCTATAACTGAGCTATAACTGAGCTATAACTGAGCTATAACTGAGCTATAACCTGAGCTATAAATGAGCTATAACTGAGCAATAACTGAGCTATAACTGAGCTATAACCTGAGCTATAACTGAGCTATAACTGAGCTATAACTGGGCTATAACTGAGCTATAACTGAGCTATAACTGAGCTATAACTGAGCTATAACTGAGCTATAACCTGAGCTATAACTGAGCTATAACTGAGCTATAACTGAGCAATAACTGAGCAATAACTGAGCTATAACCTGAGCTATAACTGAGCTATAACTGAGCTATAACTGAGCTATAACTGAGCTATAACCTGATCTATAACTGAGCTATAACTGAGCTATAACTGAGCTATAACTGAGCTATAACTGAGCTATAACCTGAGCTATAACTGAGCTATAACTGAGCTATAACTGAGCTATAACTGAGCTATAACCTGAGCTATAACTGAGCTATAACTGAGCTGTAACTGAGCTATAACTGAGCTATAACTGATCTATAACTGAGCTATAACTGAGCTATAACTGATCTATAACTGAGCTATAGCCCACAAATTCGAAAATCTGCAAATGTGCTCCGATTTCGATGATTGATACCTCTATCAATAGGCGTTGAGACCTGTAATTGTTATACAAACGGCCATTTGGATCGGTCGAATATTTCTACACGTTTCGTGAAAAATTTAATTTTTTTGAAAATCAACTGAGCTATAGCCCACAAAATCAGAGCTAGAAAATTCGAAAATCTGCAAATGTGCTCCGATTTCGATGATTGATACCTCTATCAATAGGCGTTGAGACCTGTAATTGTCATACAAACGGCCATTTGGATCGGTCGAATATTTCAAGACGTTTCGTGAAAAATTTAATTTTTTTGAAAATCAACTGAGCTATAGCCCACAAATTCACAGCCAGAAAATTCGAAAATCTGCAAATGTGCTCCGATTTCGATGATTGATACCTCTATCAATAGGCGTTGAGACCTGTAACTGTCATGCAAACGGCCATTTGGATCAATAGGCGTTGAGACCTGTAATTGTCATACAAACGGCCATTTGGATCGGTCGAATATTTCTACACGTTTCGTGAAAAATTTAATTTTTTTGAAAATCAACTGAGCTATAGCCCACAAAATCAGAGCTAGTAAATTCGAAAATCTGCAAATGTGCTCCGATTTCGATGATTGATACCTCTATCAATAGGCGTTGAGACCTGTAATTGTCATACAAACGGCCATTTGGATCGGTCGAATATTTCAAGACGTTTCGTGGAAAATTCAATTTTTTTTGAAAATCAACTGAGCTATAGCCCACAAATTCACAGCCAGAAAATTCGAAAATCTGCAAATGTGCTCCGATTTCGATGATTGATACCTCTATCAATAGGCGTTGAGACCTGTAATTGTCATACAAACGGCCATTTGGATCGGTCGAATATTTCAAGACGTTTCACAGCAAATTCACAGCAAGAAAATTCGAAAATCTGCAAATGTGCTCCGATTTCGATGATTGATACCTCTATCAATAGGCGTTGAGACCTGTAATTGTCATGCAAACGGCCATTTGGATCGGTCGAATATTTCTACACGTTTCGTGGAAAATTTAATTTGTTTGAAAATCAACTGAGCTATAGCCCACAAATTCAGAGCCAGAAAATTCGAAAATCTGCAAATGTGCTCCGATTTCGATGATTGATACCTCTATCAATAGGCGTTGAGACCTGTAATTGTCATACAAACGGCCATTTGGATCGGTCGAATATTTCAAGACGTTTCACAGCAAATTCACAGCAAGAAAATTCGAAATTCTGCAAATGTGCTCCGATTTCGATGATTGATACCTCTATCAATAGGCGTTGAGACCTGTAATTGTCATGCAAACGGCCATTTGGATCGGTCGAATATTTCTACACGTTTAGTGGAAAATTAAATTTTTTTGAAAATCAACTGAGCTATAGCCCACAAATTCGACTGAGCTATAGCCTGAGCTATAACTGAGCTATAACTGAGCTATAGCCTGAGCTATAACTGAGCTATAACTGAGCTATAACTGAGCTATAGCCTGAGCTATAACTGAGCTATAACTGAGCTGTAACTGAGCTATAACTGAGCTATAACTGAGCTATAACTGAGCTATAACTGAGGTATAACTGAGCTATAACTGAGCTATAACTGAGCTATAGCCTGAGCTATAACTGAGCTATAACCTGAGCTATTACTGAGCTATAACTGAGCTATAACTGAGCTATAACTGAGCTATAACTGTGCTATAACTGAGCTATAACTGAGCTATAACTGAGCTATACCTGAGCTATACCTGAGCTATAACTGAGCTATAGCTGAGCTATAACTGAGCTATAACTGAGCTATAGCCCACAAATTCGAAAATCTGCAAAAGTGCTCCGATTTCGATGATTGATACCTCTATCAATAGGCGTTGAGACCTGTAATTGTCATGCAAACGGCCATTTGGATCGGTCGAATATTTCTACACGTTTAGTGGAAAATTTAATTTGTTTGAAAATCAACTGAGCTATAGCCCACAAATTCAGAGCCAGAAAATTCGAAAATCTGCAAATGTGCTCCGATTTCGATGATTGATACCTCTATCAATAGGCGTTGAGACCTGTAATTGTCATACAAACGGCCATTTGGATCGGTCGAATATTTCAAGACGTTTCGTGAAAAATTAAATTTTTTTGAAAATCAACTGAGCTATAGCCCACAAATTCAGAGCCAGAAAATTCGAAAATCTGCAAATGTGCTCCGATTTCGATGATTGATACCTCTATCAATAGGCGTTGAGACCTGTAATTGTCATACAAACGGCCATTTGGATCGGTCGAATATTTCAAGACGTTTCGTGAAAAATTTAATTTTTTTGAAAATCAACTGAGCTATAGCCCACAAATTCGACTGAGCTATAGCCTGAGCTATAACTGAGCTATAACTGAGCTATAACTGAGCTATAACTGAGCTATAACTGAGCTATAACTGAGCTATAACTGAGCTATAACCTGAGCTATAACTGAGCTATAACTGAGCTATAACTGAGCTATAACTGAGCTATAACTGAGCTATAACTGAGCTATAACTGAGCTATAACTGAGCTATAACCTGAGCTATAACTGAGCTATAACTGAGCTATAACTGAGCAATAACTGAGCTATAACTGAGCTATAACCTGAGCTATAACTGAGCTATAACTGAGCTATAACTGAGCTATAACTGAGCTATAACTGAGCTATAACTGAGCTATAACTGAGCTATAACTGAGCTATAACCTGAGCTATAACTGAGCTATAACCTGAGCTATAACTGAGCTATAACTGAGCTATAACTGAGCAATAACTGAGCAATAACTGAGCTATAACCTGAGCTATAACTGAGCTATAACTGAGCTATAACTGAGCTATAACTGAGCTATAACCTGATCTATAACTGAGCTATAACTGAGCTATAACTGAGCTATAACTGAGCTATAACTGAGCTATAACTGAGCTATAACTGAGCTATAACTGAGCTATAACCTGAGCTATAACTGAGCAATAACTGAGCAATAACTGAGCTATAACTGAGCTATAACTGAGCTATAACCTGAGCTATAACTGAGCTATAACTGAGCTATAACTGAGCAATAACTGAGCAATAACTGAGCTATAACCTGAGCTATAACTGAGCTATAACTGAGCTATAACTGAGCTATAACCTGATCTATAACTGAGCTATAACTGAGCTATAACTGAGCTATATCTGAGCTATAACTGAGCTATAACTGAGCTATAACTGAGCTATAACTGAGCTATAACCTGAGCTATAACTGAGCTATAACTGAGCTATAACTGAGCTATAACTGAGCAATAACTGAGCTATAACACTGAGCTATAACCTGAGCTATAACTGAGCTATAACTGAGCTATAACTGAGCTATAACTGAGCTATAACTGAGCTATAACTGAGCTATAACTGAGCTATAACTGAGCTATAACTGAGCTATAACTGAGCTATAACCTGAGCTATAACTGAGCTATAACTGAGCTATAACCTGAGCTATAACTGAGCTATAACTGAGCTATAGCTGAGCTATAACCTGAGCTATAACTGAGCTATAACTGAGCTATAACTGAGCTATAACTGAACTATAACTGAGCTATAACTGAGCTATAACTGAGCTATAACTGAGCTATAGCCCACAAATTCGAAAATCTGCAAATGTGCTCCGATTTCGATGATTGATACCTCTATCAATAGGCGTTGAGACCTGTAATTGTCATACAAACGGCCATTTGGATCGGTCGAATATTTCTACACGTTTCGTGAAAAATTTAATTTTTTTGAAAATCAACTGAGCTATAGCCCACAAAATCAGAGCTAGAAAATTCGAAAATCTGCAAATGTGCTCCGATTTCGATGATTGATACCTCTATCAATAGGCGTTGAGACCTGTAATTGTCATACAAACGGCCATTTGTATCGGTCGAATATTTCAAGACGTTTCGTGAAAAATTTAATTTTTTTGAAAATCAACTGAGCTATAGCCCACAAATTCACAGCCAGAAAATTCGAAAATCTGCAAATGTGCTCCGATTTCGATGATTGATACCTCTATCAATAGGCGTTGAGACCTGTAATTGTCATGCAAACGGCCATTTGGATCAATAGGCGTTGAGACCTGTAATTGTCATACAAACGGCCATTTGGATCGGTCGAATATTTCTACACGTTTCGTGAAAAATTAAATTTTTTTGAAAATCAACTGAGCTATAGCCCACAAAATCAGAGCTAGTAAATTCGAAAATCTGCAAATGTGCTCCGATTTCGATGATTGATACCTCTATCAATAGGCGTTGAGACCTGTAATTGTCATACAAACGGCCATTTGGATTGGTCGAATATTTCAAGACGTTTCGTGGAAAATTTAATTTTTTTGAAAATCAACTGAGCTATAGCCCACAAATTCAGAGCCAGAAAATTCGAAAATATGCAAATGTGCTCCGATTTCGATGATTGATACCTCTATCAATAGGCGTTGAGACCTGTAATTGTCATACAAACGGCCATTTGGATCGGTCGAATATTTCAAGACGTTTCGTGAAAAATTAAATTTTTTTGAAAATCAACTGAGCTATAGCCCACAAAATCAGAGCTAGTAAATTCGAAAATCTGCAAATGTGCTCCGATTTCGATGATTGATACCTCTATCAATA
>CAUVYM010000605.1:0-81516 GCA_963556165.1 Tipula helvola
AAAAAACGAGTTTTTTGTCATGAACGTTACTTTACATTGGTGATATGTAGAACCCGGTTGTTTGTGCTCTAAAAATAACCAAGATATGTATTCAAATATATTTTGTAAACAACAATGTGCACTAAAAATGGTAAAATATGTAACAAAAATTATAAATTTTTAATTTCGATAAATTCTATAATAAATACTGTTTTTTATAAAAAACATTGCTTGTTCTAAAAATTCACAATTTCTATAAATTTTACAAAATTGTTGAATGCTGTATATGTATTTGATCAAATCTATCTATTGTATAAATTCTTTAACTTCTATAAATTTACACACATTTTTAAATTTTTTTAAAACACTTGTTAAATATTTCGCAAAATTACAAAAGGTTTGAAAAATCACTCGATCGATTTCGGCTTGTTAGGCCATCATCAGGAGTATCTGCTAAACTGTCTAGATACTCCTGACGATGGCCTAACAAGCCGAAATCGATCGAGTGATTTTTTAAACCTTTTGTAATTTTGGGAAATATTTACCAAGTGTTTTTAAAAAATTTAAAAATGTGTGTATTGAGTGTGTTTCGCCAAGTGCCTATGGCATAAAGTATGAAAAGTATTCTATAAACTAGAAATTTCTTAAATTTTATTAATTCGATTAGTTCTATAAACTGTACAATTTTTTAAATTCAGTAAAAAAATCTAAAATTTTAGAATTAATAAATTATTTTTCTCTGAATTCGATAAATTCCATAAATTCGATAAAATCCATTAATTTTATAAATCTAACAATTCTATAATTTATTTAAACTCTGTAAATTGTATTAAGTCTAAAAATTCAGAAAGATCTTTAAAATATGCAAATACTGTAAATTCTGTAAAACTTACAAAGCTCTGTAAATGCGAAATAATCTATAAATTTAAAAAAATCGATAAATTCAATAAATTTTATGATTTCTACAAATTTTAAAATTTCTGTTAAGCCTTTATATCAACAATATAAATTAATAAATTTCAGGAATTTTATAATTTCTATCAATTTCCTAAATTCTACTAATTCTATAAATTTTTGAAGTTCTATAAATTCTACAAATTTTGTAGATTTAAGTTTTGTAAGTTCTATAAGTTTCACTAACTCAAATTTGACTTATTTTAAAAATTACATGATTTCTGTTAATTCTATAAACTCCAAGATTTTTTAAATTTAAAAATCGCCCAAATTATGCATAAGTTCTATAAAGTCAAAATATTCAGAAAATTGTTTAAGTTCTAAAAATCCTGAAAAATTCTATAAATTTACAAACCCTGTAAATGCTACCTATTCTCTAAATTTAACAAAATCGATAAATTCTGACAGAATTTTACAAATGAATGAATTTTTCTAATTTTAAAAATTCTGTTAGTTCTATACATTTTCTTAATTCCACAAATCCCACAAATTCTTTATAAGTTCTATTAAGTCTAAAAATTTAGTAAATTCATTAAATTCTGAAAATCTTGTCAATTCCATAAATCCTACAAACCTAGTATGCAATTATATTGTTTAAATTTTATGAAGTCAATAATTTTAACAAATTTTAAAATTCTAAATAAAATTCGCAATAAATTTTATATATTCTGCTAAATCTATTACCCTGTAAATATATAAATTTTATGAATCTTATAAACTCTATACATTTTTTAAATTCTACTAGTTCTATAAATTTTGTAGATTCTTTCTATAGAAGAAATTGAGTTATTATAATTTGTTTTAACTCTGTAAGTTCTATAAATGCTACAAACTCAAGTTTGACTTATTTTAAAATTCCACAATTCCTCTAAGTTTTATAACTCGATAATTTTTATAAATTTTGCAAATTTTATGAATTTTTTAAATTCTATAAATTATATAAATGCCACAAGCTCTCAATAAATTCTATATAAGCTTTAATTTTTTTAAATTCTAATTATAGGTGTTATTACAATTCTATCAATTCTATAAATGCTATAAATCTTATGAATTCTACAAATTCTAAACAATTGAAATAAATTTTATGAATTTTACAAATTTTTAATTTTTTGTAAATTCTATGAGTTCTTTAAATTGTTTCAACCATATATGTTCTATAAATTCTATAAACTGAAATTATTTTTATTCTCAAAATGACATAATTTCTATTAATTTCATGAATTCTTTGAATTCTAGAAGTCTTGTAAATTCAATAAATTCTATGGATTCGGTAATTTATAATTTTTTCTTTAATTCTACCAATATCTAATTGTTCTTAATCAGAAAAACATCGATATCGGCGCCTTTAAACTATAGAACGACTACAGTATGTATTGCATTGAACAATGAAATAATTTTTAAAATTCTGGATTGCAAGCCGTTGTTTGGCCATTTTCCATCGCACAAATCTTAGAGACTATGATAATTTACAAATATTTACAAAGCAAATGGCCCCTCTACCTACATATAGCCTCAGAGATAGCTGACATTTAAAAAAAAATTAAATTCAAAGCTGCTTTATGATTTCTTCTATTTATTCTCCATTGAAAAGCAATAAAATAGACCTCTTGCAGAAATGTGTCTGTTGTTTCAGCAGATATAAGTTAAATACATCAAATATGCGAACTAAATTATGTCAACTTAAGAAAGCTAATTTTTTAATAATTGGAATATTTATTTCTGACACCTATAAAACTTTTAGGGTAAGAAAATTCCGCAGTCGGTACTAGGCGCCAGAGACCGTCAAAGAACGTCATTTTATGTAAAAAACGTATTTTACCTGATTTAAACTTTAGAATTAGTCCACTTTTTCACAAAAACCTGACTGAAAGATAATTTTTGAGGGCTTCTAGCTCTACCAGATAACCTTTAAGGAAGTATGCATTTTTTATATTTAAAGATGAGGTTTTAGCCATGCAATACTGAAATTATACGAAAATTAAATTTCCCAGCCCTTATATTTTTGGAGGTGAGAAACAGATCCAGACCTAACCGACTGTAGGTCCCTAGGTTCCGAATCTAACCATATTGCAACTTGATTTTACTGCTTAATAGTTTCCGTTCGAGTTCGCGACAATATTCTGCGGAAAAATCAGCAGGATCCATGCGATTTAAAAATATTTTATTCGGAAGGGGAAATTTGTTTACGAAATAGACTACTATGATTGGTTGCTTTCTGAAAATTTTTCCGCAAGTTGAAAAGGCACCTTAAAAATTTGAACCACACTGCCGAAATGCTGATATAGAATTAAATAAGAAGAGGAATCCGAAATCTATCAAATATTGGTACTTAAAATGTACCAGGAGATATAATTGTGCCCACTTTTAAATTTTCCAGTTTATGGAAAAGTTAGTTTAAAAATACCTTAAAGCTCATGACAAATTTAATAACAAGAGGTCTTTTAGAATCCGGCAATTCTGAGAGTTTAAAACGTATTTGGAGGTAAAGTTGTGTGCCAAAATTCGCACTTCAACTTGTGTGCCATTTCAACTTTTTAGTGTATGGGGAAGATAGTCATAAACAAATTTAAAGGAGTTTAACCACACAGAAATTGCTCATGCAAATCTTAATGAGAGAGGGTCTTCCATAATCTGCCAAATTTTCATGTACCTACACAGAGATTTGTGTCCCAAATTTCAACTTTCTGGTGTATGTGCAAAAAAACTTTAAAAAAAGTTGAAACACACAGAAATCGCAAATGTTAATTTTAGAAAGCGGGTATAATTCAGAATCCGCCAAATTTTCAAAATTAAAATTTTTTCGGAGATATAGTTGCATGCCAAATATAAGTTTCTAGTGTTTGGGAAGTTAATCAAACAGACATCGTGCATGTCAAATTGAATAAAAGACGGTAAACATAACCTTCCTATTTGACAAAGATTTAAAAATCTTCATTTTATGCATTCAGGAGGTCTTAGTCAAATCAGATTTGATGATTTTGATTTGAGAGCATATTGTATGACTGAAACTTGTCACATTGTACTGTTCACAAAACTACCACAAATATTTTCTCTTTCGCACGGTTAAATGATTACAGAACATGCAAATATTCTGAATGTAATATTTCAGGCAGAAAAAGCCCTGAGAAAATGTCTTGCATTGTTGTTTTAATAACCTTCACCAAAATAGTTTCCAATTTTCAAAAAATTTGTCTTTGTTCAAATCACGTAAGTAGCCGCATATTTGATTGAATACCTGCCTAAATAGCTGCTAATTAAGCTAATTATTAACGTGAAATTCTACGGCCTGAGCGATTCGCTTTAACATTAAGATGGCAGTTTAACTATCATTTCTGGCAATAAGGTAATCTAATAGAGCAGGTACGTTGATATTGCTACTACTGAGAATTTTTCACTAAAGAATGTCCACATCTAATTAGATGTTTTAAATGTAACGAACCTGGTCGTATTTCAAGGGAATGCAAAACTCTATTAACATGTGCAATGCATCAAGGTGATCACCTCACTTCAAATTGTGCTAACAGCAATAATTCTAATACAGCCACACCTGTAATTGATCCAACTATTAAATGCGCAAATTTCCCTGATAGTCATACAGCTGCTTACAAAATGTGGCCAAAGAGAACTTCGTATTTAACATATCGTCATGTAAGTTCCCTCTGGTCCTATAGGCCATTTTTTTAACAATGAGTTAACCATTGGTTCTGATATTTTTGACCATGCTATCACAGAATTTTTGATCAAAATTGGCGTATCTCGATATTGTAGATAATCAGTGTAAGTTTAAATTTGATATTCGACTACTGACCTCCTTTAGTAGGAGCTATTTCATATGCGATGACTTGAACTTGTTCATAGAATTGTGTTAAAGCCAATCGTGCTGGAAATATTTTGTGTTAAATGAAAGACAGATTTGGATTTATGTAAGTTAAAAAATTTCCCCATAAATATATGCCAAATAGTACAAGGAAATTCCTTCAACTCTCGATATAATGTTAACAAATGGTATTCGTCCTACCTCTCCACTTTACGTAGATAGTCAACTTGTCTCGGATCCTGACGCAGTTAGGTTTGCGATTTTTATAGTGGTGAATTTCAGAAAAATTATAGTATAACTATAAATGATTCATCCCGGTGTGGTTTGAAATTGATAATTTATTGCTTTCACTGACCAAAAGAAATCGAAAATGTAATTAAAAGGCTAAACACAAAAAAGCTTCTGGTATTGATAAAATTAACAACCGCATTCTTAAAAGGTTACCACGTAAAGGAATTATTTACTTAACAATGTTGTCTAATAAAATATGTTTTAAGCTAGGATACTTTCCTTATTTATGGAAACATTCAGTGGTAATTCCAATACCTAAAGCAACCAAATATCTTCAAAAACCTGAGAACTACAGGCCTATTGCTAAACTAACTATCAAAAATATTTGAGAAACTTCTCCTTGATAGATTAAATGCCCATTTAGACACAAATCTTATATTACCAATTAACAATTTGGCTTTAAATACCAGCTGCCATCAACTTTCTAGTATAACAAATATAATCAGAAAATAACTTAAAAATAAAACATCTCTCTCTTTTATTTAAAATGATAAAGTTCAAAGTTCCTTGTGACATTGTTAAACTTATACAGTGCTATCTTAGTAACCGCTCTTTCACAGTAAGGGTTGGTTCTGTTTTCAGCAAAATTGTGGAAACTTTCCATTAGGAAGTACTTAACGCTAAACTATATAACATTTTCACGGCAGATATTGTTATCAATGTTTGCTGATGACATTGCTGTTTTAGCAGTTTTAACACTAATCCAAAGAAATTGTAATTAGGCTTCAACACTACTTTGATACTTTGATGGAATAATATAACAGATGGAAGATACAAATAAATACGGCTAAAACAAAGTGTGTGCTTTTACACAGAAAAGGCTTCGTCGGAATCTACCGCACAGCACCCTATATTTATGGCTTATTTAGGACTCATCTACGATGCGAAATTAATATTTAAGAACCACATCGACTATGCTATCGAAAAATGTAACAAATGTGTTCGTATACTCTTTACTTGAATAGGAAATTTAAACTAAACATTAGAAATGTGGTTACAATATATAAATCGGTTTTACGGTCCATATTCACATATCTCACCCATATGGAAAGCGTGCGCTGTCTCCAGTGCCGGCTCTCGAACACTTTGCGCCCTATGCAAGTTCTTATTAGGTGCCCTTTTATAATTCAGGTACAAAAATTTAGCGTTTCCTTGCCTCTAAAGTAGAAAATTTATCAATCATTTGACTTAAATCGATTTTGTCACCAATTTCTTTTTCAATTGCTATACTCTATAATCCAACCAACCTTTCCTGAAATACTTAAGACTTAAAAGTATCCATAAAGCAATCGTTACGTTCACAAATATATTCTCTTCTAGTGCAGTGCTTCTCAAACTGTGGACCGCAGCCCCCCATGGAGCCGAGGAACTGTTGCCAGGAAGCTTAAAAACATCGCCTTAATATCTATAATAATCCGCAGAATTTCCTCGCACATAAATTTCTAAATCTGCCTATTATCAATGACCGCTACTGTTATCTGGGCTATTAGTGGTTTTTGTAAAATAAGTGAGGTGTATATCAATTCCACAATCACGGGGATTTTGATAGGTAAGTTCTTATTCTACAATGAACATGAACAGAAATTTTAGATCGCAAACCTTGACCTGCGGAACAAAAAAAATCATGGTTAAAATTGGTCCTTTTATGAAATAACAACATTTTTAAATCAGAGGTCGATATCCGAAGTAAATTCTCGGAAATTTTGTAGCTAAATTTAAACTAAAAACTATCGGAAGTTAGGTTTATTAAAATTTGAGAAATTGGATATTGAAAATGTACGTATTTAGTATAATTTTAAAAAGTTACTCGTACTTTAATTTAATTTGAGATATCAAATGTCAGCTTGTCAAATTTGGCTTCAACAATTTCAATTTGGTTAAATTGTAAACTATGCGAAATAGCTATATGGGACAATTGTTTTCTTCAAAATCATTTCGCTGATTTTATTTTACGTTGTATGGAACAATTAGTCAATGCTTACTCAACAAACTTAAGTTAAAATTTTCGTTCGTCCCTTTCTCGCAATACCGTTATGTTGATTTAATGTTTTTAACAACCGCCAGTTAAAGGAAATAGCTATATGGGATAAGTGCGGTTTTTGATTGTAAAAGGGTTTTGTTGTTAATTTTAATATTTGCTCTTATTGTTATTATTTTTTCTCTTACATTAAAAAAAAATTTTTTTTTGATGACTCAAGAGCAATTTTTAAAGAATTATACCACGAGGAACGCAAATGATTGGCAAGAATCGAAAGCTATAGGAAATCTGGCTTTACCATTCGTCAGATAGCCACAAAACTACATAGAAATTAAAATACCATCAACATCTTTTAAAAAAATCCCCAAATATACGGCACAGTAAAAAGAACAGGACCAGAGTCTAAAGTTACCGCAAGAGGTAAAAGGGGAATAAGGCATCTTGCAGTCAGGAAAAATATCAGTTCATCTCAAATAAAGCGTGATTTGTGTCTGGACGTCTTTAAACGAAAGATACAACAGATTTTAAAAGAATATTAAAATGAAATATCAGAAGCGAGTGTGTAAACCTAAACTTCTTTTACGCCATAAATTGGCGAGAATGGAATTTGCTAAGAAATTTAAATTTTTGAATGAAGAGTGGCGATCAATAAATTTTCGAATGAAAAATCATTTAATTGTGATGGGCCAAATGGATGCCAGAATTCGTGAGTTACTTCAAACGCGTCATACCCACAAAGCAGGATTATGCGCCTATTATTGCTGTTTGGTGCACCAAGAATTTTTTTCAATCACTAAATATACCAGTATTGCAGTGGCCTGCTACTAGTCCGGACTTAAATCCAATGAAAAATCTCTGGAACATTCTTAGAAAGGAAATCTACAAAAATGGACGTCAATTTAATACTTTAGCGAAGCTTAAGACAGTTATTCAAGAGGAATGGGCAAAAATTGACGTTTCTGTTTCCTAAACGTTAATAAACTCAATGCCATGTTGATTGATGGATGTTATTAATAACAATGGAAGTCATACAAACTACTAAAATGCACTTATTGTTAGTATTTTTTTATTAATGAATAAAATAAATGGATTTTAAGTTTTGTCCCATATAATTATTTCCTCCGGCCAATGAGAATAAACTGCTATAAATAACGATATAGATACAATGAAAACTAACCGAACTGACATATGTATGCCCTCTGTATTGGCAAATATTCTGATGTAAATGAAAATAAAATAAGAAGTTGTTTATTTAAAAAAAACAAAAAAAAAATTGTCCTATATAGCTATTTCGCGCAGTGTATGTCAGGTTAGTGTTGAGAACTCCAAATCAAAAATTCCAGGATTATAATGCCGAGTTTTTTGTATGGAATACAATACCGATTTTCGGTACAACGGTTGATTACCGAAATTTTGGTAAATTTTTGAAATATTTAGCGAAAACTTCTGTAACTATCTTCAGATAAAATGCCTATAAAACACAAATAAGTTTAATAAATTTGTTGAAACCTTTACTTTGGTTTTACACATAAAAATGTCATATTTGTCATTGGTGTCTCTAATTTTCAAACCTACCAAATCTAAAAAAAATTCAATTAATCCGATCACTTTATCATGAAAGTTGTAAAAAAGTAGGCACCAATGGGGAATAAAACCCTTTACTATTCAACGCAACATATTTGACTAGCAGTTTTGTTTAAGTAAACAATTACGACGGATTCTTTTTAGTTAGCCTGGCAACACTTTTTAACTATAAAATTAACTTCCGTGGAATCGAAAGTGCCTTTTCGGCTATAGGGTAGTTTTGCTCAAAATGTAAATTTTTTCCTTAGAACAGTATGTAATCATAACTATTGATAAGCTTTGTTTAAAATTTAATACGACCATATATGTATAAAATTTAAATTAACCCGTAAAAAGCGTTGTGTGGGCCGTGGGACCGCTCTACTTTTCAAAAAATCAAATTATCCCTAATCCGTTTAATTTTTATTTCTAGGGGATGCAGACCTCAATAAAATAATGGAGTCAATCAGTTTTCTAAAAATTAAGAACCACAGTTTGTGCGTCAAATTACTAATTCTAACAGTGAAAAAATTGAGCTTTCAATTCTGACAAATTATATTCTCACTTAGAATTTATAAGGGAAGTAGGAATATTGTTTAATTTTTTCATAGAAAAGTCATTTTTCGGTAAATTACGGATATCACAATTAAAAAGTTACCAGGAACCAAATTATTACCCCCCTCCCCCCCCCCCCCAATTAAAAAATTCGGTAACTATACTATGGAGCGTTCCGTTTCTTTTTTTGAAGAAGAAGAACTTGTCATAAATAAAATTTCAAATTTTGGACATAACTCCGAATTTTCGAACATGTTGCAGTCAAATTAAAAAAACTTGCAAAGATGAATTTTGACAAATTTAGAATAGTCATAAGCTCAAAAATGTTTAGCTTTAACTTTAGTTTAGTCATTTCGGAAACTTTTCTGCTACTTGTGTCCAGCTAAAATATTTAGTTCCTGAGTTTTCTAAGCTACATCTAATTTTTAATAAATCCTTATGTAAAATCCTCTCAAATTTTTTAAAATCAAGCTTTTCTGGAATTCTACAATTTTTGCGTATAGTAATATTTTTACCTGTAAATCGGATCTGAAAAAATATTTTGGGTTGGTAGAACATTTTTTTATTTTTTTAAATTGGCGGGACACGGATAGGAATGGCCAAAATGCTTAACTGTAAATTCATTATTATTGAATAAAATTTTTGGGAGTCCTGGATTTTATTTTTTCGATTTCGGGGACCGCAGTATTAAAAAGTTTGAGAAGTACTGCTCTAGTGCATTCGAGTAAATGTATTGTAATATAAACAATGGATCTTAGTATTAGTATTAGTAAAATTTTTCATTGTGTCCTTTAAAATATTTAATTCATTAAATAGTTCTACCACAAAAATGTCTTTGTCATCGCTATCTGTTAACATATTATCTAACGCGTCACAATGTGCTTTTAGTTCCTCATCATTCGATTTACAAACTCCTTCAACATCGGTTAAAAACTGAAAATTATTGATATGAGCATTTATGACCTCAAATTTTTCATCTAACGAATTAAGTACAGTATCCAGCATAGGAAACAAAACGCAATTTTAAATTTATATTGTGGAGCGGTGGGAGTTTCATCGTAGCATTCGTAATTAAAAAGCCTTTTTCTACGTCTTCGCAGAGCATTATCTTTAAACTGAGGATTAATTTCTGAATCAGTTGCTAATTCTTTTGCTGTTTCTTGAACACGATTGAAACGTTCATCCGTTCGCATTTGTTTAATGTACGTTATTAATTTATTTTAGTGCTTGATTGCCTCATTTATTATTCGGTTGGGATTTTTAAAAATTATTAGTATTATAACCACCAATTTTGACATTTTGAGAAGTGAGCCTTGTTGTATTTTTTGGTGTGTTTACTGTTCTCGCACGACGAGTATTGAAACTATTATTATTATCATGTTTCGATGTAATTTGAAAACGAGTTGGAGTTCATAGAAACAGAGTTGAGTTAGATTTTTTTTGAGCTATGCTTTTTTTGAGTTGAAATTCAAAATGTCTAATGAAAAATATTTTTTTAAGTAGTAGAATTTATGAGCGAGGCATAATATGCTTAGTGTGCAAAGCCGGCCCTGGTTGTCTCACATCGTCTTAAGTTACAAATATTTTAAAATAAGACTTTAAAAATGGTAAATAATTTAGTGTATTGGCGAAGGACAAGAGATACCCATACTATGAGTGATGTTGAAATATTGGATGGCTTTTTGAGCCGTTGTTCTGAAAAATTTGAGAATTCATGTTTAGTATCTGAAAATTCGTTTATAAATGCAATACCAACAAGTAATTGATATGTTTAAGCAAATAATCTCTAGTCATTTTAATTAGGTTAAGTTTTCGGTGTATCGTCAAGAATACGGTGGTTTTTTTAATTATCTAAATTTTTTACACTATTTTGTACTGCAATATATCCAAATATAATTTTTTAGTTTATATAATTGAAATGCTTATTAGTAATTTAAGATTGGCTTTGTTATTGTATAGTGCTTAGCTTGCACTGACCAATATATTAATCAAAATTTTGTTTTGTAAACCTATTTAATATATGCCTGTGAAATACTTCCCAAAATAAAATCCCAAATTTCCCGTATACGTATATATTTTATGTATGTGGTGATAATTTATTTGCCTAAATGTCATTTACAGAAGAAAAAATCAAACAATCTACTTTTAGGAGAAATTCATTATTCAATTTAATTTAAAAGAATCCATTTAGGAGCTTTCAAAATGACTAAAATAAAAACCGTTCATTGGTTTTACATTTTGATGTTATGTAAAATAAAATAAATAAAAGGTTCGTTCGAACATATTACACAAAATTTTTGTTGCACAAAATTCAACGTCGAAATCAGATCAATAAAAATCAAAAAACCAAAATGCGAATATAGTTTGTAGGATGTCTGTTGTATTGACTTTGTTCTGGAAATTTCAAAAGGTGGATCCCTGGGGTCGGCGATATGAATAACAGCCAATATGTATATGGAATGTAGCAGCATGTTTCAATGAAGAAATGTCTTCAACAAAAATCCAAAATGCGAATATGGTTTCTAGGATGTCTGTTTTATTGACTTTATACTGGAAATTACAAATAGTCGATCCTTGTGGTCGGCGATATGAATAACAGGCAATATGTATACGGAATGTTGCAGCACGTTTCAATTAAATTGAATTGTCTGTGTGTAGATATAGAAATTGTCTGGTTTGCCGACTCTAGAACACGCCACGTAAAATTGTCCATGTGAGAAGCAATCCGTGTCTAGATCTAAACGCACAATTGAAGATTGGCCCTGAGGTTTGTTGATGGTGATTGAAAACGTCTATCGAATTGGGAATTTAACCACTTAAATTGAAATGGCATACCCGTTGGAATCATAGGAATGCGAGGAATGAATACATCTTCACCTTTGAATGGTCCTGCCAAGATTGTTGCTTCTACGACGTTGCTTATTAATTTTTTTTACTGCGAGCCGCGTGCATTTTCAATTGCATGACGTAGGGTGGCATCCCTGGCAGATCCAGTGAATTCAAAAATTCAAAGGATAATTACTCGCTTCATCTGCTTCCACAACAGTGTCGACCGACTTGTATGTGACTGCCTCGCTTTGAATTTTAGACTGAACAACATTGTTAAGTTATAAAAATAGCTCGTTCACTCAGCCAATCATGATTCTTATAATTGGTTTGAATATTGGTTAATACTTTTTCAGCCAATTCTTCTTTTGACGTCACTAAATTGCAGAAGTTATGAGGCAATGAAATTCGCCCTGAGGTCAGATCAATCGGCACCATTTCGTTCCCAATTTCCAGCAATTGATGTGAGAATATTTCAGCTGATCCATCGTTTTGCAGCTGGACACGCATATTTGTAGTTAATTTCAGCGTCTTTACGTGTCGCCACAAAGTAGAGTATTTCAGGCATTTATTTATTGCGTCCGCTGGTATCGATCGAGGAATCACAGGTAATGTTTGCCTGAAGTCTCCTGCAAGCAATACGATTGCGTACCCAAAAGGTTTAATATTTCCATGCAAATAATTTGCATTTCTGCCACACTTTTCCCATGCCGCAAGCTTTGAAAATGTTGCACTTGGGAGTTTCAATAAATTGAATGTTCAATGGCAATTTCAAAATAAAATGAGCAGTTCTTCCACCTGGTAGCAATGTCGCAGCTATTCCGGATGACATAAGAGTTAAGGATATGTCCTTTTGGGGTGAACCGCTACCAAAATCAATGTTTTTAGGAACGTTTTACTAGTTCCTCCTGGCGCATTTAAGAAAACAATTTCTAAAACCCTATTGTTAATAGGTTACATTATTTGATCGTAAATGGTTTTTTGCTCAAGCGTTAGCTTAGGGACATTTGATTGCACATACGACAAAAGATCACCCATGTTGTAATTTTGTTCACGATACAATTCTACATCGAACGAAGCAGCAGCAGATCGATTCGGTGATGGCATTCCCAATTGATTGTGAACTTTGTTCGTGATTTTTAAGCAAAAATCTTCAATTATTATCAACGTTTCGTAGTAGATTTCTGCTGTGAAATACATGTTTCTATTTGAATTTTCCTCGCATATTCGACGGAAAATATCTTCAGCCATGTTTTGCACCCATTATTAAGGCATACATCCCAGTGTCCGTCGTCCTCCTATAACATATATGACGCCGTTGACAATTCACAATTGCTGCAAAGACGTTGGACCGGGGAAACAATGGACCTTTTTATGCCGGTAGAAATTCCGCAGCGTACATTCTCATCATTGCCATCCCCGCAATGAATTTATGTTGAGATTTCTTCATTGAAACATGCTGCAACATTCCGTATACATATTGCCTGTTATTCATATCGCCGACTCCAGGGATCGACCATTTGTAATTTCCTGTATAAAGCTAATACAACAGACATCCTAGAAACCATATTCGCATTTTGGTTTTTTGATTTTTGTTGAAGAGATTTTTTCATTGAAACATGCTGCAACATTCCGTTTACATATTGCCTGTTATTCATATCGCAGACCCCAGGGATCGACTATTAGTAATTTCCAGTATAAAGCCAATACAACAGACATCCTAGAAACCATATTCGCATATTGGTTTTATTTTATTCCGTATACATATGGCCCGTTATTCATATCGCCGACCCCAGGGATCGACTACTTGTAATTTCCAGTATAAAGCCAATACAATAGACATCCTAGAAATCATATTCGCATTTTTGTTTTTTGATTTTTGCTAAAGAGATTTCTTCATTGAAACATGATGCAACATTCCGTATACATATTGCCTGTTATTCATATCGCCGACCCCAGGGATCGACCATTTGTAACTTCCTGTATAAAGCTAATACAAGAGACATCCTAGAAATCATATTCGCATTTTGGTTTTTTGATTTTTGTTTAAGAGATTTCTTCATTGAAACGTGCTGCAACATTCCGTATACATATGTCCTGTTATTCATATCGCCGACCCCAGGGATCGACTATTTGTAATTTCCAGTATAAAGCCAATACAATAGACATCCTAGAAATCATATTCGCATTTTGGTTTTTTTATTTTTGTTGAAGAGATTTCTTCATTGAAACATGCTGCAACATCCCGTATACATATGGCCTGTTATTCATATCGCCGACCTCAGGGATCGACTATTTGTAATTTCCAGTATATAGCTAATACAACAGACATCCTAGAAACCATATTCGAATTTTGGTTTTTTGATTTTTGTTGAAGAGATTTCTTCATTGAAACATGCTGAAACATTCATATCGCCGACCCCAGGGATCGACTATTTGTAATTTCCAGTATAAAGTCAATACAATAGACATCCTAGAAATCATATTCGCATTTTGGTTTTTTTATTTTTGTTGAAGAGATTTCTTCATTGAAACATGCTGCAACATCCCGTATACATATGGCCTGTTATTCATATCGCCGACCTCAGGGATCGACTATTTGTAATTTCCAGTATATAGCTAATACAACAGACATCCTAGAAACCATATTCGAATTTTGGTTTTTTGATTTTTGTTGAAGAGATTTCTTCATTGAAACATGCTGAAACATTCATATCGCCGACCCCAGGGATCGACTATTTGTAATTTCCAGTATAAAGTCAATACAATAGACATCCTAGAAATCATATTCGCATTTTGGTTTTCTGATTTTTATTTAAGAGATTTCTTCATTGAAACATGCTGCAACATTCCGTATACATATGGCCTGTTATTCATATCGCCGACCCCAGGGATCGACTATTTGTAATTTCCAGTATAAAGCCAATACAACAGACATCTTAGAAACCATATTCGCATTTTGTTTTTTTGATTTTTGTTTAAGAGATTTCTTCATTGAAACGTGCTGCAACATCCCGTATACATATTGCCTGTTATTCATATCGCCGACCTCAGGGATCGACTATTTGTAATTTCCAGTATATAGCTAATACAACAGACATCCTAGAAACCATATTCGCATTTTGGTTTTTTGATTTTTGTTGAAGAGATTTCTTCATTGAAACATGCTGAAACATTCATATCGCCGACCCCAGGGATCGACTATTTGTAATTTCCAGTATAAAGTCAATACAATAGACATCCTAGAAATCATATTCGCATTTTGGTTTTCTGATTTTTGTTTAAGAGATTTCTTCATTGAAACATGCTGCAACATTCCGTATACATATGGCCTGTTATTCATATCGCCGACCCCAGGGATCGACTATTTGTAATTTCCAGTATAAAGCCAATACCACAGACATCCTAGAAATCATATTCGCATTTTGGTTTTCTGATTTTTGTTGAATAGATTTCTTCATTGAAACATGCTGCAACATTCCGTATACATAACATATGGCCTGTTAATCATATCGCCGACCCCAGGGATCGACTATTTGTAATTTCCAGTATAAAGCCAATACCACAGACATCCTAGAAACCATATTCGCATTTTGGTTTTCTGATTTTTGTTCAATATATTTTTTCATTGAAACATGCTGCAACGTTCCGTATACATATTGCCTGTTATTCATATCGCCGACCCCAGCCAACGACCCTTTGAAATTTCCAGTACAAAGTCAATTTAACAGATGCTCTAGAAACCATATTCGCATTTTGGTCTTTTGATTTTTGTTGAAGAGATTTCTTCATTGAAACGTGCTGCAACATTCCGTATACATATTGCCTGCTATTCATATCGCCGACCCCAGGTCGACTATTTGTAATTTCCAGTATAAAGCCAATACAACAGACATCCTAGAAACCATATTCGCATTTTTGATTTTTGATTTGTGTTTAAGAGATTTCTTCACTGAAACATGCTGCAACATTCCGTATACATATTGCCTGTTATTCATAATATCGCCGACATCGGGGATCCCCCGTTTGAGGTTTTTAATACAAAACCTAAACAGTAGGCATCTCAGAAGTCCTTATCGTATATGAATCTTTTCACTTTTGTTGAACAAATTTTTCATTGAAACTTGGTGCACCATACATACATACTTATATTGCCTGTTTGCGACCTTTTAGCATTTTTATTTCACAGCCTATAGGCTTGTTGGCATTTAGCCAACGCTAATAATAATTTTTTTGTGATTCTTATTTTATAAGCAACTTTTTTGGGATTTATATGCAACTTTTGTTGCACAAAATATCGCCTGAATGAATGCAATTTGTACAAACACATACATACATATTTTTTGTTATTTGGGAAGAATTTCACTTCGGTTTTAATATGTTAAATTCGAAATAAAATTAATTAAAAAAAAAATTGTAGTAGTAAAACGTTTAGGTATACCTTTGGCATTTACAAATTTTTGTGTCCCACATTTCAAACCCTTCCTAATGTAAACATGTTTAGATATTTAATGGAAATAGCCAAACACATATACTTTTATCCAGCTAAGGGAATAGAAACTCATGGAAGCACGCGACCTTTTTTATAAAATTATTCCCTATGTATCACCAACCCACGTTATCTCTTATTCCTATCGCGATATAACTTTTAATCCGACAAATTTTGTACATAAATTGTTTGCTGTATTTAGCCTCGAACCAAACAGCATAAAAAATATACAACAACAAATTAAAATGTATTCATGCTTATTAATTATCAAAAAATTAAATTATCCAGCGTATTTGTATTCGGCTCTGACAAATTAGATGTTTATATTGAGATAACTTGTTTAGCCTTTTATTTAACCCAAATGCTTTCATTTTTTTGTTATAGTTTGCTGCTGCCCATTACTGATATGTTATTTTACGGGGTTTGCCGTCGATTTTTTCGTTTTGTTGTTGTTGCTGATTTAAAGCAAGAATGTTTATTCTCATATTCCTAGACTTGACCCTTTTAAAAAATAAATATTAGGGTTTGATATGTATCCATAAATTTGATGGGGTTAAAATTTATTGGTTTGGTTTCTGTTTTAAGATGTTTATACTACTATTCTAGCAACAAAAAAAAAAAAAAAACTGCAGCAAACAAAAACTTTTCTTTTAGAACAACCAAACAAAAAAAAAATAAAAATCACAAATTTTTACCAAATAAAGAAAGTACCACAAAAAAAAAGGAAAATAAAAATAATAATAATAATGGGACTAGTAATAACCAGAAAAAAGGGTTAGGGAATTACAACCAGCCAAGAAAATAATCTGTAAGCAAATCATACTTAGTTATTGTACCAAAAAAATAGGCCAACCAATGAAGAGCAAAAAAAAGGTCAAAAGTATTTGGAAAAACTTTTTTGTGCTTTTAATTCCATTCCAGTAAAATAATTCGTTAAGTAAATTAAATATTTTATTATTTTCCGTATTTTGCAAAATCTAAAATTTTTTATTTTTATTTTTTGTAAATTATAAAGTAAATAATATTCACGTCAAGCGACAGATATTTAAAAAATAAAAAAAATATTTTATTAAACTTTGGTTCAACATAAATATCTTCAAAACGATGGATGATGACAAATTTATTTAGCATCTCGTTAGATGCAAATTCAAATCAAATACTTGTTAAGAAAGTATCCGTATTTGTACAAAGCAAAAATGAAAAGTTAAATTAGTTTTTTTTTATGTTAGTTTAGCATATAGTTTTGTGAATAAGAAACTATGAAAAACTTTTTTTTTGTAAAAAATAAAAATTGAAACTATTTCTAGCTATCAACTTATGTATGTACCTTTATGATATGGATGATAAAAGTTCTATTTTATGTATGATTAGATTTAACAAGTTACGAGATTAATTTCATTTATGAAATTTCCTTTATATTTGTTGTACCCCCATACTGCCAGTACTTTATGCATAAAAAAAAATTCCAAAATGAACATACCTGGAAAATAAAAAGAAAACTATGATTAGTTATTGGATATAGTTTTAAAAAGTATAAATATTGATAAGAGCTTTTGTGTGTAGAGTTTCAAAAGTGTAACTAAAATAATTGTATCGTACCATCGGACTATGGACCCCGAAAGTTTTTAATTAATTTTTGTGTAGCTTAAAATCTATTTCGTCTTCAAACCTCGATAATTTGAGCTAGATTCAAAGTTTACTATTATTACACTTTATGCTACACTCCTGCACCATTTAACAGACCAGTTATCTTCCTACCCCAATCAAAATGCTTAAATTGTGAAATGTTTTTAATAATTTTGAGCAAACAAAATAACCTTGGGCAATCAATTTATGTTTCACAATTTAAAAATTGAAGATAAGATAACTATTATCGTTTATAGTTAAATGAATTATTTTTACAAATTTCACCAAAATTCAATGTTGATAGTAAGAAGTAGAAATAGCAGCTAAACCTTATTTTGAAACGAAAAAATTAAAGAAGTCAAAAATTTGAGTTTTAGTACTCAAAATGATTTTAGGGATTGGTCGGACAAGGGCAAGTATCACCAAAAATTATGTAGCATCCTTTAGTTATCATTATCGTAGTTAAGAACAATTTAATAGTAATCTTTCTTTTCTATGGGGCACTTTAGTTTGTATTTTTGGGGATTTTTTTTGTTGGTTCCTTATTTTCGATTTGATGGCACATATCTCGTTTTTGTTTTAAGTATAAGTTTAAAGTTTTAGGTTAAGAGTTGATATAAAATTGATTTTTTGTGTCGAAGTTTAGGATTTAAAGAGATATAAGAAATTTTGACAGGACCCATTAAAACTAACCAAAGGTGGACAAGATAATCATCTATCTAAAACAATTCATTATTATAGACATAGAAGATTTAACAACGTCCGACGACGAGGAGCTGGAAACATTTACAATCAAAGCCAAATCACAGGGCACCACCATTAGTTCGAATAAAACTTCCACCGGTAGTACGGACACCAGGGTGAGCTCCAGCAGGCTGTTCTGGTCATGTTACAGGCAGTCCTGTCTGTGGGCCCACGATCTGCGCGAGGGGTAACCTGAGCGTGATTCGCAAGTGTACGTGCTACCTCCTCGCGGTGGCCTCCGGTAACTGTTGGCTCGTTTTACCGAACAACAGGCTCAAGCACGACGCTAAAGGATGGCATCAATCTTGAAAAAAAAAAAAAATCAAAATCTAAGGTGAGACACGTGCGCCTAAGGATATATGATCATGGGTTAGTTGGTCGCTAGCACGGAACTCCGGATACCAGGCGACCTCCGGTTTCAATCAGCCTTACCACGGTAAGAGGCGCTGCCGTAGTGGTCCTATCTTTCCTCAAACAAATCAATACTATATGGATTTTCTATTAACAAATTTAAACAATAAGGGGGATGCTCAGGCCCTGCTTCTGAGATCAAAAACCAAATTGATAACTCTAGCACGGACGTAGTTGAGGGCTGTTCTACACATGGCATTCTATTGCCTGAATTAAACACCATATCCACGTCGACAATGGCCGAAATCAGAAATGACCTTGAGGAACCAATAGATGTCATAGAGGGCGACAATAAGGGGAGTTACCCCGAGAACAGGGCCGACATGGCCACAACTTACAGTAACGCGGTGAAAGAAATCAAGTTGGAGATTACCGACCAAGGCTTCCCAGAGATTAATCTGGGCATTGCCCAGATTCTGGCCACGCAATTATAAACACAGTGGCGGAGCAATTATGGACGGGGCATCCCTGAAGGCAGTTGGGGAGGACGAGTTGCTTCACCCAAAAATCATGTTTGTTTACCTGCCTTGTGGTGGTAAGGAAACAAATGAGAAGATACTGCGTCGTCTGGCGATTCAGAATAAGGATCTAAGAGACGCAGATTGGAGAATCATTTTGAGGAAGGAGCAAGAAGGCGACCTCCTTCAGGTTACAATGTCCGCTTCACACAAAACGGCGGAGTTACTCAAGGGCTCCAACTACAGAGTAAATTGGATGTTTGACTCTGCACATTTCCGCCCAAAGAAGGATGGGGCGGTGGATGCAGTCAGGGAGAGGGTGGCGAGCCGAATCTGACCGGCACGTCGAAGACAGCTTGGGCCCGAGGAGGCCAGGAAATCTGTCACCCCCGGAATAGGAAGACCTGCCAAACCTTCCCAAGGAACGAGGGTAAAAGCCATGGGCTGACTCTTAGAGGAAGGGTGGCACTTCAGCAACCTGTATTAATACCAGGCTCTTCGAAGCCTAAGAAGGATAGCGTGGAGCTGTGATATAGTTATAATGGGTATACACAAAAATAAGACAACAACAACAACAAAACTGAGGTTCGTTCAGATTAATCTGCATCGATCGAAGACGGCTACAAATAACTTAAATCGTATTTTTATGATCAATGACTGGGATATAGCCTTGGATCAACAATGGGAAGATAAAAGGTGTTGCGGCCAATACAGGTAAGCTAGTCTATGATACGGCTGCAGATAGGCCAAGGACAGCAATTCTCTGTCGCGCAAGGTACAATATCTTCTCTATTAACCAATTTATTTCTAGGGATATCACGGCTGTTTCAATAAAAATGCCCTTACCCAAAGGTGGTAGGAGGGTGATTAACATCGCTTCCGCATATTTTCCAGGGGTTGAGAATGACCCCCCTCCAGTAATGGTACAGAGCTTCGTGAATTATTGCATGATTCATCATCAGAAATTTATCATTGGTTGCGACGCTAATGCACACCACGTAGTCTGGGGAAGCAGAAATACCAATTTAAGAGGTGAGAAACTTTTCGAATTCTGTCTTAGTAACAACTTAGTAGTAAATAATAAAGGAAGTGATGCGACCTTTGCGAATATAGTTAAGAGAGAGGTATTGGATCTTACCCTGTCTGATATGGGTACCTACAGTGCAATTTTCGACTGGCATGTGTTCAAGGAAGCATCCCACTCAGATCATATGTACATCAGGTTTGATATCAATATCCCTTTGAGACAAGAGGTGATGGTAAAGATACCCAAACGCACCAACTGGCCAGTCTATCACGATAGACTTTTGGATAACTTAACTGGTCTGCAGGCCTCGATAAACTCTGTCGAATACCTCGACAGAGTAGCGAATGAAGCTACAGAGGCAATAATTAATGCCAACCACTCAAGCTCACCACTTGTGCGTATCAGAGGCACAAGGGATATTTCTTGGTGGAACCAAAGCTTGGAAAACATGAGACGAAATGTCCGAAAATTGTTTAATAGGGCTAAGAGGACGAACGATTGGACTACCTATCAGTACTTCCTTTCCGAATATAACATAGCCCTCAGGAAGAGCAAAAGGTTAAGCTGGAGAGACTTCTGTGAGAAAATAGACAAGCTGCTTACGGCTTGTCGACTACAGAAGGCACTCTCCTTGGAGCACAGGAATCCCTTGGGGTCTGTGAGGAAACCAGGTGGAGGGACAACCACAACCAGGGAAGAGACTCTGGAATGTCTAGTGAAAGGTCACTTATCAGAATGTATTATACTGAGGGAGCAGGAGGAATTCAACGCAAGTAGTGTACATCCTTATCTGGTTCCAAGGGGGGCTCAGAAGTTCTCGAGGCAGTGTTTTACGCCGGAACGGATAAGCTGGGCAGTCAAATCTTTTGGACCTTTTAAATCACCTGTAGGGGATTGCACATATCCCGCCTTTCTACAGCAAGGCCTGTAGATTTTGCTGCTTTATCTTATTATACTCTTCAGAGCCAGTCAAAGCTTGGATTGTGTTACAAAACGCTGGAGGGAATTTCTGATGATTTTGGTGACCTATCAGACTCACATCATTTCTACTGAAAACCATGGAGAAAATTCTAGGACTTTATATTAGATCCAATACTCTCCAAAGTCACCGTCTGAACTCTAGGCAGCACGCCTACCAAGCAGGGAAGTCAACAGAAAAAGCTCTCCACGAACTGACATTGGAAATCGAAGATACACTCCGGAATAAAGAATTATTACTATGCTCCTTCATTGATATCCAGGGAGATTTTGATAATACTAGTTTCGAGGTAATTCAGGAACAATCACTAACAAGGGGCATAGAGCCCTCCACTGTTTTGGAGACAAAACCATCACTATAGCGGTCGCCAGGGAAGCTTCCTCTCTCCCCTAGTCTTGATGGTTAAGAGCAGATTCGCAAATACAGTAGGGAAAGAAGGCAATAAACCCTAGAGGTAGTAACTGATTGGTGCACGGAGGTGGGCCTTACGGTAAATCCTAATAAGGTCAGCTGCCCTCTCTTTACTAACCGGAGGAAAATTGCCCTCCATCCGATAGCCATGGGGGGGAGGGGGTAAACTCTCCAAATGTCGAAGGAGGTTAAATATCTGGGGGTCGTACTTGATCAGAAATGGACATGGAATCCCCGCTTAAATCATTTAACAAACAAGGCCAATAAGGCCTACTTCACCTGCCAAAGAATGATTGGCAAAACGTGGGGACTGAGCCCACAAATGTTGGTTTGGCTCTACCGGGCCGTTATAAGACCGATGGTCTCTTATGCGGCGATTGTGTGGTGGCCTAAGACGGAGCAGACTTTTGCACGAAGAATACTGGACAAGATCCAGAGGTTAATTTGTGTGGGTGAAATTGGAGCAATGACGACTTGTCCAACAGCTGCCATTGAGAGAATACTGGTTGCTCTCACCACTGCACCTCCACATTAAAAAAGTATCCGGTCCAAGAGGTCTGAGCCTGAAAATTACTGGAAAAATTAAAACCATGAGGCCAGGATACAACAATATCCTAAATAAATTAAATCTCAAGGAGGAATTGATCCAACTATCAGATTCGATGGTAAGGACAATCGATTGTAGGAGGAATTTCACCATCAGGTTGCCGGATAGGGCACGGGTAGAGAATATTATCTCCTCCCTCCCCCGCCATGCTTCTGTATGGTATGCATACCGCTGGGTAGCACCCCACAGTTTTTCAGGCAAAGACCCTTGCTATTGAGGTACATATGTGTGCTTCAATGTCTCAAAAAAAAATATAGGAAGAACGAGATCTGTATAATCTCGGACAGCCAGGCAGCTCTGCTAGCTTTAGGAGCTTCAGTGTTCAACTCGAAATTGATCTGAAGCTGCTACTGCAATTTATTGGAACTGGGTAAATCAAACAAAGCCACCCTTTTGTGGTCTCCTGGCCACTCCTCCATTAAGGGAAATGAGGCAGCAGACCGTTGTGCATAAACGAGAGCAAGCCGGGAATTTCTTGGTCCCAGTCCCAGTATCGCTTTTTCAAAAACCCATTTAGCAGAAGGTATAAGGGACTGGGGGCGGAACTATAGGAGCTTACTCTGGGAGTCCTCCATTTGGATGAGACAGGCCAAGAAATTATTCAGTTACAATATTATACGTTTGGCAGAGGAATCGATGATGGATCGCCAGTCCCTAAGATCCCTTACCTGGTTTGTAACATGGCACGGCAATTTTAATATCCATCTACATAAAATGGGAAAGTCCCTTATGGACCAGTGCAGATTTTGTAGCTGCGGTAAGGAGACATCGGAACACGTACTCTTTACATGCGATGCTATCATCCTAAAAAGATTCAAGTTTCTCGATGCACACACAATCCAGTGGCATAATGCCGACCCAATGGATTTGCATCAGGTAACGGCGTTTATCAAGGACATAGACATACATTTCACCTAACTATCTCTTGGGACGCACAATAGGCCTCAATGGTCACAGTGCTCTGGGCTGCTAATACCCACCCTATAATAAAATAAAAAATAAAAATAAAAAATGTATGGACCCCATTAGCCAATTCCACCGGTCGAATCGGAATAACCACGTCGAATCCCATTATGATAATCCACCGAAAGTCAAGATAAATTGTGAACGTAATCCGAATTTAAGAAATCCTTGGGACCAGTCATTACCAGAACGATTAGTAGGTCTTCATAATGCGAAGCATTAATTCCCGACAAATGTTAAAACCCGGGAGTCGGGATTGAGATTTCTTCAACCCCGGGAATACCAGAACGGGAGAATTCTTCAATCCCGGGAATTAAAACAGCAGTTTCAATCGAAATATTTTCCTTTATTGTTCATCGACTAACACATTGCGATAAAAGATTTGTTACTTAGACCTGACCGTTTCGTACTATAAAAGTTCAATGAATTTGATGACAAACGTGTCGCTTCTTACTGGACTTTACTTCAACGCCTACAAAAAATTTGACAAATTTACCTTACCGGATTATCCATTTCTTTCGCAACCACTGTCATGTTAAAGATGAGTTTCCTACTGCTGCCAAATCATAAGTCAAATTTTTTGATTCGAAATCATTTCAATCGGGTTTCGATCGCTTCGCTCAGTAATTCTTCATTTTAAGCTTTAGGTTATGTGACAATTTGGTTAAACGAATAAATAATTTGACTAAATTTTAATTTGCGCTGTTTCACCTTGTCAACCAATAAATTTAATTCAAGTTTCTAACTCCAGATGATTCTATCACTCAATGATATCAATTCTATCATTTTTCAAAGCGATGTTATAAAAGTAAGTACCTGCGGCTCGTCATCTATTAGATTTATTTAGTCTTACTAGGTGAGTATATTTAATATGGCGTTCACATTACAACGTATCCCAGAATATTATTGATACATATTTTTATTTCCCGGGAATCGGGTTTGATAAAATATGTAAAATTCCTGGGAAATGGTTAACCGGAATTCGCGGAAACGACCCTCCACCACTGGATGGATCACCGGAAAGTTCGTCTATAAATCGATTTTTGTTTCGATTGGAACATCTAGCAACTATGCGCCACAAAGTATCAGATTATGTGTTAAGATCTGAATTGGGATCCATACTCAAAGGAACCGCTCTCAATTGGTACTGGTGCTACTTAGTACGTAAATCACTCGTGCGAGCAAATGAAAGCTGACTTAATAGACAGATTTCAAGATAGACGTATCGATTATGATGTGCGGCAAATTATAGAGGCGCACAAACAAAAAGTAAGTGAATCCTTAATGGATTATTATAATGATATTTTAGCCATGACGTTGCAAACTGCAATATCAAAACAGTCCCTCAGATGATGAATTGCTTCACTTAATTCGAAATAACATGAGGCTCGGAATAAAAGTTGCCAAAACGATAGCTTCCATAAACGATATAACCATCAATAAATTTAGCAACGAACAAGAAGTGATTCATCAGTTTCAAAATTTCTCTTTGGACCGAAATTAGGCGGAGATTTCGGTTTTTGGGAATTCTAGTGGCAATCCGCACAATCAACGCAATCGAAACTTCGTAATTTGCTGGAATTGTTTCGATATAGGGCATGTCTTCATGGATTGTGACAAACCGGTATAGGAAAAGGATCCTTAAGCCAAATTGTTTTCGATGTATGGAAAACTCTATGGTGAGGCCGCGAGTTCCTAGGGCGAGGTCTCAAATGAATATGAATCCCAGCAGCGAAACAACCAACACCTATCAAAAGAGCAACGTTCAAGTTTTGGGCAGAAATGCCCCTAAATAAATTCCGTCTAACAAAACTAAAATTATTTAGTCGTTTCGGATAATTCAATCAAAATTTACAACAATTGGAACACACAAACCCTAAAGTACCAACCAAATTTCATTAATTCCGAGTCCGCCGAGTTCATTATAGAGGACTGTTAGCAAGCGGCACAATAATTACAGCCTTAGGAAATGGTAGTGAATAATGGTTGGAAAACACGAAATCAAAATTCCATAAATTGTCATCTACTCTAAAAACAGCAGGAGGGAACGTCGAAAGTATTTTTGGGCACATATGGTTACAACAAATCTACGTATCCACACACGATTTTTGGAAGTTGTTTGGAATTCAACCTTCCATTGCAGAGTGTAAAAAATATAAATAAAAAACATTTTAATCCGGTTTCACCTGACAAACGGAAATATAAATATAAGAAACAAGATTGCATGATCGCATTGGAAATAATAGAGGAATCCCCAAGCGCATGGAGATCACCGATTTCGTTAGTGACCGACAGTAACGGAAAAGTAAGATTATGTCTAGACGCACGCCGTTTGAACAAAGTAACGGTGAAGGATGGGTATCCCCTGCCAATTATCGACGGACTCCTGAGCCGATTGGACCAAAAAAATTCATTTCTAATTTGGATTTAAAAGATGCCTTTTGGAAAATACCGTTTCCTCCTGAGTTCCTAGATAATACGGCGTTTACCGTTCCTTGAAGACCACTATATCAATTTAAAGTGATGCCGTTTGCACTCACTAACGCCCCGCAATCCATGTGTCGACTCATGCATCGAGTGATTCCGCCCGTCCTACACGATCAAGTTCCCGTATAGTTAGACGACCTTTTAATAAACACAGGAACATTTGACGAACATATCCAACTTCTATCCAAGGTAGGCGCGTTAATAAAAGCAGCCGGCCTCACGATTAAATTAGAAAAAAAGTAGATTCTTACTGAAAACTATCAAATATCTGGGATTTATTGTGGGCGACGAAAATCTGCAAGCGGCCCAGAAAAAATCAAAGCTATTATGGATTTTCCAACGCCTACGACTATAAAAAAATGCGCAGTTTGGGAATGGCAGGATGGTACCGTCGGTTTATATTGTCATATGCAACCATATTGGCACATTTGATCAACCTTTTAAAGAAAGGAAAAAAAATTGTGTACACTAATGAAGCTACGACCGCGTTTAACTATCTAAAATAAGCCTGCATCCAAAATTTGCCAAACCACTGTTCCCAGTTCCAAAGCGACAAGCAAGGAGGCGATTATCCCATCGCATATATCGATGGGTATTTCTTCTCGTAGGTGGCATGTCTGTATTCGTTCAGGTAAAAACCAAAAAAAAATTGTTGCTTTGATGACCGGTACCAACCATATTATCGTTAGTGGTCTTCTGTAAAATTTCTTGAATTTGTCTCTTATTTTATTTAGGAAATCCGACCCCAAATGACGTGACACAAGGAATTCTTCACAGCGTGAATAATTCGATTTTATATTAGGAACTACTTAGAAAATCGGTTTAATAACTTAGATGCACAATTTCATTAAAATCTATTGACGAGCATGCCTGTTCCATTTAGTGCTGGAAATTTATAAAAGGCCTGGATTGGTAATTTATTTGGTAAATCTAATTTTTTGATTCGTTTGTATCATTATAGCAGCACGGAAAAAAATAAACTGGTCCTCAGCTAAGAAAACGGACTTTTATTTCAAGAAAATGTACTTTTTCTTGATTTAAAAGCTAATTTTCTTATTTCTGTCGAGTTTTTCTTCATGTAAGAATTGTGTTTCTTGAAATGAAGAAAAAATCGAAAGAAATAAGAAAATTAGCTTTTAAATCAAGAAAAAGTACATTTTCTTGAAATAAAAGTCCGTTTTCTTAGCTGAGGACCAGTTTATTTTTTTCCGTGAGTATACTTCACTATTTGATAAATTCTGGTCAATTTTTATTTAAGAAAGTGTATCCCTGTCCCAAACGGACTTCTGCGGTTATGTACCAAATACATTGATATTATTTGGTATTTGACTTAACCAGCACATCCAATTAATAAAAAAAAGCGGCGAGTTTTGAAACTTTTCTAGAAGAGCTTTCACTACAAATTTGATGTTTGCCCATGGCTATCGCTACCAATAAATATAGCACATAACAAATTTCGCGGCTTAAAACTAATAAATAAAACAAGCATTTACTAGTAGTACAATAACGTTTCAAATAAAGTCATGAATTTTGCTGATGTCAAACATTGTTTTTGAATGTATTAAGCGAAAAACGTATGACATCAAAATTGGCTCCGAAATTGTCGAATTCCTTTGAATAAAGTCCACGGCAATCCAAAACTGCTCAAACGGATTATATCTAGTGATAAAACAGGAGTCTACTAAAGTGCAATATTTCCAATGGAACCTTCCTGAAGAGACACGACCGAAAAATTCTCGTCAAGCTCAATTCAATGTGAAGATTCTGCTCGCTGGTTTTATTCGATTTCAAAGGCATATTCGTAACTATCAATAAGAACTACTTCCTAGAAAGTATACGCTGTTTGCGTAAAGCATTCTGAAAAAAACTCGAACTGTGGCGCAACAAGTATTTGTACCACGGTAATACGCCTGCTAAGATTATCTGCTCGTTCGTAAATGTTTGGCCAAAAACAACACCGTTATGATGCATCAGTGTCCATATTCTATTTACCTTAAATTTTCGAAAACACAAGATTGTGTAAGCTTTCCGTCAGCTAACAATAAACTAAGTATCCAATAAAGCTACAAATGACAAGATACGTCAGGGGTAAGTGTATCAACACAACAAAATAAAATTTAACGACTGGACTGGAAATCCCCGATTTTTGTATCAAACCATTCCTCCATTTTATCAGCTTTTTCGACTTTTCCGTAGTTGTAAAAAATATTTGATATTCATTCCCAAGATATTTGACTCTATCAAAATTCTAAAAACAATTTTTCATCAAAATTTTTGAAACGTGCTTACTTTGGCTCTGTATTTGCGATCACTGGTTTAAACCAATAGTGCGCCAAGATTCTCCAGCTTTCTCCATGCGACCAAGAACACTGCCTATGCCTAAATGGCGAGGTGTTTCCTAATATTGACAAGAACAATTTGGCCAAAACATTTGGAATTTATCTATTTTTTTACAAGGATGGTAGGGTTGCAACCTTAAACGCTTTTGGTTATTATTTTTGTTGCAATAACGTGCTTATCATTCCGGAAACCTTTTCTCTCTCGCCTACAATGAAAACCCGTGCAGTATTATTAAAATGAGTATTATTGAAATTCGAATGGTGATATAAAAGCTTCTATTTAATATAAAGCTCGTTAAAGTCGCTAATTTCAATTACCCCATAATGTAAACTCTAACATTTTAGCAAGTAAAAACCAATCTGGTTGAGCAACTGTTTATTAGAATACTCGATAAAAAAATTAATAAAATTTTAGTAAAGCTCAAATTTAATTACTCTGCTTTCGAAGAGCCGTAGCTTGACTTCAATTTACAGAGGTCGATAATTTCACTTTTTGCACGGAATTAAATAAATCTCGTCCTGATTAATTGAAATATCACTTAAATATTAGACTTTCCGAAGTGCGAGTTTATTTTTTTTTCGTTTTGCAATAAACGATAGTTTCATAAAGGATATGTTCTGAGAAGCAGTGACTTGTTTGATAAAAGCTAAATTATTTCAGAAGTTTCAACATTTCACCTAGCCAAATCCATAAAATGAATTCATGATGATAAGTAACATTAAGCGTATTTTGTTGATTAAAAATGTAATTCGAATTATTTTGGTTTTATTTTTTTCCAAGAAAATAGCCAATTTGATTTAATTTTCAAAAGCCAACCTTTCGAAATAAAACATAAATTTAACATGTATTATGACATCTGGCGGCTTCTATCGCTAAGAACGAAAACTAAAAAATGGGATAAGATTTAAATAATCCCAAACAAAATTTGGGATTATTTAATCCCTCTCAGTTATTATTTAGTGCAATTGTTGTTGTAACTGTCTCAAGTAAATACGCTAATATTTGAAACTTTTTTAAATCTGTTTGAAAAGCGTATAGCAAAGCTTATACCAAGTTACTGAAAGCTCAGACATATCAATCAGTTAAAATCAATAGGCTAAACAGCTTTGATTATAACGTATGAGGAATAAAATATGGACAAACAAAAAAAAGTAAAAAAAAAATTATTTACTAATCAAACGATTTTAATTCATAATTTATTTAAAACTTTAATTCTTAGATAAAATTTACAGAAAAATTTGCGCTCCATATCGATTCGCTTTCCTGATCCTTTCTGGCACTCTTTTCATTGCCACCTGCGTTCCTGATGTATCAATCTTCTTTAAATCTCTTTTTATCTTTCTAATCAGACATTCAACATTTTTGGCACGATATCCATTGCTGTATACCATTCTCTTCAGATTTGCCCAAAAAGTTTCAATGGGCCTTAGTTGTGGAACATTTGGTGGGTTATAGTCTTTAGGGATAAATTCGATTCTGCGTTGACGTAGATCAGATAACGTTGCGTTGGCATAATGTGAGGATGCCAAATCAGGCCAAAAAATCGTTTTATCATTTTTATGATATTTATTTATAAATTTCTGAAGCACAGGTAAACATTTGTTTGTGTATGTTTGCGCATTAACCGCCAAACCACTTTTGAAAAATACTGGGTCACTGACACCTCGTTCGCTAATAGCCAACCACAACATAACTTTACCTGGAAACTTGGTCTTATGAATAAACTTCTCCTTTTCTGGTGCTTTGTGATCGGGAGACTCGTAGTAGTATTTTGGGTGCCATTCATTACCATCAAACAGTGAAATAACTTTCATCATCCATCACACATATATAAGCTGAAAAAGCAGCGAAATATGTTTGGGAAAGCACTCTTAATCTAGATTTGATTGTAGCTAATTGTTTGTCTGTAGTTGCTGGTGCCGATTTTTTGGGTTTGCGTTGAATATTCATACTTTGTAAATATTTCTTGATAGTTTTTGGGGCAACTTGATATTTTTTACCCAGTTGTTTGTACGATTTTGCAGTTCGACCCACTGTTTCACCTTTCAATTTCATTCGAACTTTGCTACCTTGTAGTTGACATTTTTTACCAGAGTCGGGTTTTCTTTCCACAGGTTCATTATTCTCAAACAGTTTAGTTGTTTTGTAGATAAAGGATTTTTTGAATCCAAGATCCTTGAAGTAGTGAAAAATCTCGTTCTTTTTTTTGTCTGGATTTTCCTGACAAAATTTATAAATTAATTTACGACGATCTACTTGTAACAACGACATTTTTGTAACTAATCGTAAAATGACGCAGTTGTAATGTATTTTTTATAAAATATACGGGAACCACCTTATTTAAAAACAAGGAAATTTTTATTTTTGGTTGTACAATACAAATACAAATACATTTTACATTTGTCCATATTTCATTCCTCATACGTTATAAATATAAAAATCTGAATATTTTCTATAAAATTGAAACTTTTGATTATAGCAAAAAGCTGAATTTTCATAGTTAGCAGATTAGCAGGATTTTTAAAACATATATTATGAAAATTTCGAATAAAGTGAACGTTGAGTTTGGAAGTTTTCCTTTTTTAAACTGAATCATCTAGCAATTTAATCCTGCCGACTAAACTGAAATGATTACTTTAATAAGGTTAACTCATCAGATTGTTTATAGATCGACCAAATTAACTTTCATTAATTTTGTGCTATCATTATACCCTTTAAAGGAACTTTAAAAACTGAAACTAAAATACTTGTTATCAATTCAAAAGACGACAGGCCATAGTTCGTTACATTTCTTGACCCATAAATTGGAACAAATGTAAAGCAAACTTTAATGTTGGAATTTGACAGGCTTAAGATCTGAAACCTTTTCCCGACAAACTCCATTTCCATAAAGCAAAGTAACAGTTATCACTAGGCTCTTTTAAATCTTTGAAATAATTTCATAAACCAAATTAAATACGAGAATTTGATTTTGGCTTTAAAAAGCGATAACAAGTAGAAGCGAAGTTACTTCTTTGAAACTATTAAAATACTGCTTTGAAGATGTTAACAAAATGCCTTTTTTAATCCAAACTAAAACGTTTTGTATTGTTACTTTTTCTTCCAGCATCTTACTAACGAAGTGAGTAATATAGCAAAAAAGTAATAGTACTGATTATGTTCGAATATTTCCACGATTACTAGCCTTAATTTTACTTACGCAAAAGATAGGAAAAATGCAATTAAAGGCGGAAAACTGGAAGGAGGAAAACTCTTACATAATGGAAACTGAAAGCAGAAGAGGCAGCGTATTTTACGAGGTAGAATAATTTATGGGTTGATAACAATGTAACGAAATGAAATCGTCCAGTATTTGCTGCTGTTCGCTAGAGAATCAATGTACACTTTATTTAAATGTCTACTAAAATCTGCAAATTAATTTTCATTTAATATCAATTTTTAACATTTGCAGATTCCTAACTGATTTGCATATACATACATAATGTTCCATATTTTCGTTTTTTGATTACATTTTATACCATTAACACTTACAAAAAGGATATGTGAACAGACTACATTGTTCATTCCGAGCTCTATTTTTATTATCTATAGGTAAACCGGCCTTTAGTGGTTTTTGCGTGGAACATTTTAATACATCGATGACTAACAATGATATTTTAGAAATTTTATAGCAATTGGTTAAACTTTCCCCCAATGAACATTACGGGGTAAATTGAAACAATGACAGAGCTGACGAAAAATGATATTTATTAAAACAACTACATGATTTATAAAAAATTTAAATATCAAAGAACGTATTCAAATTAATAATTTTATTGTACTTTAATCTCTATAGGTCACACCTTATAATGGATCAATGCAACTTTTTTTTTCAACTTGGCTCGGTTTCCCCATAGCTACAGCATAAAAGTTGAATTATATAATAAAATGATCATTGTGTGAAAACTTAAATTAAATTTTAAATAGCGTAAATAAATATGGCGCCAAAAAAATGCTTTCAATCTTCAAATAACCCTTTTCCTACTTTAGTCTTAACTAAAAACCTTTATCCCATAGGCAAAATAAACATTTTAATGGTTTGAGGTTTCCAAATATTTTCAAAAAGTTTGTTTTGATTTATTACCGATTTTCATCGAATTATATTTCTCAGGTGGATTTTACCCATTATATGTACATATATACAAATGTAAAAAAAATGTACATCCATCCCGATTCAAACCGTATAAGCTGGGGCCAAATCTTTCCATATTGTGTTATATATAAACGTACACACACATTTTACACAGAACAAAAAAATCAAATATTGATTTTGCTTTTATTCACATTATTCACCACACAAAATATTTTAAGTAAATAATTTCAAGAATATTCCAACTTACTAACGTATATTTATAGACTTTCTTTTTGGAACACACAAAGCACAATTTTCTTTGTCTTTTTAGCTTTCCCTTTTTTTGCCTGTGAAGTTTATATTTATTTTTTTGTGTATTGTTTAGAAAATAATTCGGTTTTATAAAATATTTGTATGTATATATTGAAATGGAAAACCACTGGAACAGAAGAGACAGATGGATGTATTGATAGGACGTTGTATGATGTACAGAAACAACATTTTCAATTCAAATTGAGTAAAATCTATTTTTCCTTCAAAATAATGTTGATAATATAAAAAGCTTTTTTAGAGCTTTTTTTTTTTTTGGTGTGTGATTGTTTTCTCGTAACGTTTACTCTCTATGTATATTGAAAAGATATACAATAAACTTAGTAAAATAAATATTTTCAAGGGTTTTGTAGAATGCTGTTTATGGCTTTTCTTCAAAATACCGTAAATTTATCATCACATATTTATGTGAAACATATGAAATACGTAAATCTAGAAATTTTATGGATTTTTTGGCCTACCGATTTTATATGATGATTATGGAAAGGTACTTAAGCTTGTTTAGATTATTAATCAAAACGAGTTTTCCGAAAAGTGTAAATATGATGAAAAGCTTATATGTAGGTGAAAAATCATAATAAATTGAATTTAATTTTGGGAAAAGCTTTGTAAATGCAATTGGAAAATATTCGCCCGTTTTTTTTTAGTCAACCGTATGTGACAACCACATAAAATATAAAAGAATGACAAAAAATGTTTCTTTTTATTTTTTGTGCTTTCCTTTTACCCGTATACACATAACCATACAAAATACAAGTTTTTTTGCTTTTTTTGGAAATTTCTTTTATTCCATTACGATCATATATCACCATTATCAATTGATGAAAATAAACTTGTTGATATATGGGTTATATGGATATATTACATTAAGATATATAATGTTTATATACATAGAAGCTTTTATTGCCGCTTTTATGTATTTTTATTGTTGTAATAATTTTTGTTGTTTGTTACAATTTGAATTGTATAAAATTTGTATTTATATCGTTATAATTCACTTAAAAATTAGATTAAAATAAATTTGGAGAATAGGCGAGAGAGATAATGTATCCAAAGGGGATATTTAATAGAAAATAATGTATTGAGTTGGAATTTAATAGGGTATTTAAATAGTATATGAGTTATAAAACGCATTTGCTTATATGGGCTTATCGAATTTATTATACATTTGTGTAATCAAAAATCGATAATGGAAATTTAAATTAATTAAATTAAGCTTTTTGGTTTAAATTGATCTTTATATAATAAATGTTGGGTAATTAGGGTACCATGCTTAAAACTTACCAATTTGATAAATAATTATTTATAAATAAGTTATAGTTTTATAACTTTATATGCAATATCTCAATCTTCCCACCTTTAGAATTTTGGTAATTTCATAAATTGAATGTAAAATGGGGTTTAATAAATTCATTTTGTGTTATCCGTTAATGATGAAAGCGTTATTTAATCTGGGTTTAAAAGTGGTTTGTTGTTTGACGCAACAAAATTAAGAAATTTATTTTGTTACGGGACGAAGGGAACAAAGAAGGACAAGCGCCATATTGTGGATTAAACTAGAATTAGAACTGAGTAATATTAGAACTGTGTAAATTTTTTTAAAATAATTTTTTGATGTAATTAAAATTTAAAATTAGGGTGTAATCCTTGAATTTAGTAAGTATTTCGTTTGCTTCAAAATTTATAAGTCCAAATAAACTGTTCAAATAGAAAAGAATCCAACAACTCGCACAAAAGTGATTCAATCCAAATTGAAGTCATTTGGAAATAGGGTCCGACTTGTTATCACTAAACCTTTCTTATATAATTTAACAACATCAAATCCATCACTATAAACATTGGCACAAAATATCGAAACAACAATTTTAATTTTAAATTGGGTCGGCACTTTGATAATTGTGTTTCTTGATTTTAGTTTTCAGGATTATTTTTTCCTGATTTTTTATTGTTAAACGATCTTTTGTTCTGGATAGCCAACCCGGGAAATCATAAAAATAAAAATTTCCGACATAAAAATTCTTGAAACGCAAACTATTTATTTCATTTTTATTTTACAACAGCATCAGTTATTTTGTTTGTATAAGCTAAAAGATGTAAAGCCTATATATTGAGGAATATTTTATAGAAAGAAAATCTGTCTTTGTATCTGCAGAATAACCAAGGTTGGTTGGAACTATTGATCTAATATACATTGGCGGTTTTTATTATTTTTCGGAATTTTGCTTTCAGGACTGCGTTTTGGGTTAACACCATCAAACCTCCTCTACTGACTTGTTCGGTAAGTAGATGATACATACACAAAAACAGACACACATTCCACATTCCATTAAATATCGCCTGATTCTCAAAGCTTAGCCGGTATATATTGGTAAAATAGAGAATTTCATGATACGGGATTTTGTGATCCAGGACTTTGCAATACTGGATAGTAGAATAACGGATTTTGATATACGCAGCTCAAGAATGTGGGCTTTTAAAAACCGTATTTTGTAAACGGCTTTTTGGAATGCGGATTACTTACCCAACCTTATATTTCACAATTTTTACTCAACATTAATATATTCAAATATTTGTTGATGGTATTTATATATATTTTTAAAATTGTGTTTGAATTTCTGTAACTCCTTTAATAGAATATTATTTATTAAAATATTTTTAAATTCTTTGGACTAATTCAAGCCTGTTTGTCTAACCCCTACTGAAATTTCATTGAAAACATCTTCAAGCCGAGGACTAATAAATCTTATTGCTTAAATTCAATGGTTCAGTTTTACTCTAATAAGTTGCGAATAGAACAAAATATTGTTGTGCGGGTATAGACAGACAAAGCCCTATATAATAAATCAAAATTAGCCCTAAATGGTGTTCATTTTACTTGAAATTATTTGAACTCTCCAGAATATTACATAATTGGTCAAAATCAATAACATCTTTGAGCCATAAAAACGCAACGCGAAAAACCGGAGTTGAATGTACAAATAATTAATTCCATACAAATGCAAATTTAGAGCTATCTAAACTTCTTGTTATCTTTAATTTATCTTAAATTTTGTTTCTGTAATTCCAAGTAAAAATTTCACGCGAATACCTTAAAGCCTAAACTTTGCATCGATTTACAAAGTTTGTCAGTTATTTAGAAAATAGGGCTGGAACAGTTATTGAATACCTTTCTATTAAACTTTTCACTGAATGCCCAATAATAAAATGGATTGACCCACAAACTGAGTAAGGCAACTTTACACATCAATAGGAATTATGTTGGTGCGGTAAAAATTATATGCGTAAAAAATTTGATAGATTCACCCAAATACATATCAATACAACCTCAAACCTCACACGGTAATACGTCTTTGCGTTTCACATTCACATTAAACCAAATTTTATTAACTTTTCCATTAGTGAGGGGTGGTATTTTTATTTTATTCTATATACAAAAAATGAAAACGGATATATTTTAAAACAATATTAAATTTCATGTGCATCATAATCATAAAATTAATTTTATTTTCATTTTACATTTTAGTGTATATAATAAAAAATGGAAACAAACAAATAACAAAGCTTTTAAAAATAATACACTGACTTTATTTTTTTTTTTGTTTTTTAATAGTATAACTTCCCGATTTTTACCACCCAAATAAACATTTTGTTGTTTAGGCCAAAATGTCATATAATAAATAAATAAAATAACAACAACGAGACAGTAATAAAAAACAACAAGTAAATTGGATTCTTCGATTTTGTTCCTTTGGGTGGATGGAGTAAAACAATATTCTTACTAAAAAAATAAAATGTTAAGGATCATTTGATTTAAAAAATAAATTTTTATTTACAGATTAATATCCTGCTTTTGTTTTTTTTTTAACTTATTTCCGCTTTTTTTTTGTTATTTTTAACTTTTAAACTTTTTCGTGTTTTTTTATTCATTTAGTTGGCAACATTCTTTAAATATTTCAGTTGTATTTTTTTGCTAGCTATTTGTTCAGTTAGTTTCAAACATTTGTAATTTTGCCAAAAAACAATATAAAATTAAAGCAGTTTTGCAAACAAACTTCGGAAATTAGAATTTAGAATGTATAATTGGATTTGTTATAGGACAAAATGTTTAAAGTGCTGCATTATAGTTATAAAAAAAAATTCTAGATGCGCTCTTTAAAAATTGGGATAATCCGCCATATATAATACTAATACTTTAATCTATCCATTTTTTATAAATGTCAATACGAAATTCAAATTGAAATAAATTCCCAACAAATATCAATAAAATGTATGATCTGCCATTTACAATTTTTTATGCTAAAGTATATTTTAAACAAATAGTGAAGTGACCAAAAATATCCCTAAAATTTTTTAGTTGATCAAATAGTTGAAATCAAATAAAAAATAATAGGAATTCCATAATTATGAATCACCCTAGAAACAAACTGCGATTCAAGTATCATAAGTAATACTTAAATTAGAGTTTTGCTCTCAAAATCCTAAAGATTGTTGTTGTCAAATCAATTAAAATGCCTGTGATTTTTGATGATACGCTTAATTTGAGTGCCTTATTTGATTAAATCTTGATATATAGGAATAATTGTTTTTGCCATAACAATTGTGACAGAGCTTTCAGTGCTTTTAAGCTTATAAAAAGCTAAAGGAAAACTGCCAATCAAGTATCGTAAGTAATAATTGTAATAAATCGGTTTGCGATTCTAACATTTTCATACATTCCGATTTTACATCAAATTTTTAATTAAAACAATGCGACAGGTTGTTGTTGTTGTCAAAATTCTAAATGTTGTTGTTGTCAAATCTATTAAAATGTTAAATGCCTGTGATTTTTGATGATACAGTTAATTTGTGTGCCATAATTGTTGAATGCTTGGTAAGTAGGAATAAGCGTTTTGTTATCAAAATATCACAGAGCTTTCGGTGCTTTTAAGCTTAGGAAGACCTAAAAACAACCTGCGATTCAAGTATCATGAGAAACACTAGAATTAATTTGGTTTCCGACTTTATCGTTTTCTTAAATTCTCATTTTTTAAAAAGCATTTAAATGCAGTAATGCTTTTCGTTGTTGTTCTCAAAGTCCTAAATGTTGTTGTTGTCAAATATATTAAAATTTTACTTGTTTATGATTTTTGATCTTACTCTTAATTTGTGTGCAATATTTGCTTTAAGATTGGTAGGTAGGAATAATCGTCACCGAAACTTTAAGTTTTAAAAAAGTAAAACAAATATAATCAACAAGTGAATAAATAATTTGTCCACTCTAATTTTAAAATTTTCCAATTTTCACAATATTTTAAAATTAAATCTTTTGTTTTCCAGAATTTCAGGAAAATGTTTCAAAGTTTTCTGTAGTATCGAGATTTAATTTTAAAATTAGAATGCGGAAATCCTGCTTTCAAAGTTAAATCAACCCTGTGAAAGTTAGCCGAAAGTTTCCAGCCGAAAGTAAAAAGTTGATAATGCAGATTACCTTATTAATATTCCAGCCGAAAATAAAATAATTTTGGTTATCAGCCGGAAGTAAATAGGATATATGGCTCTTAATAAACAATTTTATAAAAATCTTACGTGGAAAACATTATTTAGTTTTAAAATTTTCTGGAAAATCCACAAATTCTTGAAAAAGAATTTGAATTTAAAATATTCAAAGATATGAAGAATTAATTTCAAAATAAGAATTGAAATCCCTAATTTGCAAAATATTTTAATATCATCCGGGAAAGGATGGTTTAACATACTGTTAAAGTTAGCCGAAAGTTGCCAGCCGAAAGTGAAAAGTCGATAATGCAGATTACATTACTCCATTCAAAAGTAAAAACAGTAATGCAGATTGCGTTATCCCAGCCGAAAATAAAAAATGAAGTCAATATCGATCGGTAATGTTTATACTAAAATCTACTAAGGAATATATGGATGCATGATTATCATTGAATACCTTTCTTAATATTCATATATGGCAAAACCTGGCTGCAGTTCCTCGTGGAAAATTGTAAAAAACTCGGTAAACCCAAAAAAGTAGTTTGGGTACAGTCTGTCTCCGTAATTGAAATTTATTTTAAATTTGTATTTTTAAATTTAAATAAAATAAAATTAAATTAAATTAAATCAATTTAATTGTGCTGTCTTGTGATAAATAATCCACTAAAATATACTACTAACAAATTTACTGATTATCAACTACTTAGGTGCCTGGAATCGGGTTGATTCTTTGTTATTAACATACTTTTCTTTGCCTTCGGTTTTATTATTTGTAAAGGGTGTACGGAGGGCCCAGTATCATGCGGGAGTCTTGCTTCGGCTTGGCCGTACACTCTAATCAATCAATCAATCAAATTAATGTATTTAAAGGTTTCATGAATTTTAGGTTTTTTTTAAATTAATAAACAACCCTGGGAATTTCACAAAATTTATCTTTTTTCAAGAATTTCTTATTTTCAAGAGTTTTAATAATTTGTATCAAGTTTACAAAATTTAAATCTTTTCTAGCAATGCTAAGATTGATAGGATCTCAAATTTAAAGTTTACTAAGAATTCTAGAATATTTAATGGACCCTGGAATTATAAATTAAAAACCAGGACAACACGAGCTCATTTTTGTGATTTATACATGGAAAAAATTGCTAAATGTTAACTAATGGCTTATAAGGTAGTAATTTCTACATATTTGTACCAAATATATGGTCTCCTCTTCGACTTGGCATGAAGTGTAATTTCGTCGGTTCCGTCGAAATATTTTTTGGTTAAAATATTTTTGAATAGTATCTGAGAGATACTGGAAACTTTATTGTTTCATTCTAATGGAAGCTTTAATGTTGAATTACAACAGTAACCTAACCGTCCACTAGTTCATATCATCACAAAAGGGAGAGTTGTTTCTTATAAGTTATAATTTTGATTTCCAACCCGATTTTTATCCATCTTAAGCGACGCGATTACGAAACGTTTATTATTAATGCAATAACCTAGAAATACTTAAAAATTAGATCTGGGTATTATTCTCTAAATACGAAAAACAAAATTTCTAATCGGTCGAAATATTACAGAATAATGATCTTTGTACATATATTGATTGCAGAGTTGAAATTTTGGTTGCTGTTGGAAGCCGTTTCTCTAAATTTGATAAATTATGAAACTAAACTTTACAAAAGTTATATCCAATTGAACTTAAAAATCATAATTTTTAGAAATTTTATTGATTTTTTTTTTCTAATTGAATTTTAAAATGTTTTTCAGTGTAAATACTTCAACTGAGAAATCTGGGCATAGGAAACAAAAGAAATTATGAAATGCAAAAGCTGTCTAGAAATTTCAAGACTTTCTAGGATTTAACCAAATCAATAGTTTTGATTTAAAATTTTTTGAAATTTTGGAGAGTATTTTTGAATATTGAATAAGTTTTGAAATTTGAGAATTTCTGAACAGTGGTTCTCACCAAAGTAAATTAAATCCAATTAATTTGTTTTCATTTCCAATTTTCAGAATATTATAAAATTAAATCTTCCTTTTCCAGAATTTGTTGAAAAGAAGGATTTATTTTTACAATATTTTGGACAATTGAGATTTCCAATCTAATTCTGCAGAAGATTTAATTTTAAAATTGTCTGGAATAAAGAGCTTTATTTTTAAAATTAGAATAGAAATCCCCATTTTCTCCCTAATTTTTACTCTTCATTTAATTCAAACTTAAGGGGGTTTTGGAATTATTGGTCGAATTTGAACCCCATTTCAAAAATACTCTAAAAATTATATGAAAAGCCTGCAAAAATGGATAATGCCCCAAATTTTTGGTGCATTTTTCATATTCTTAAAATACCCCAAGCTCATGAAAATATTTTGAGAGTTTTATCATTATAATTGTTGGAGCATTTATGCAATTGATGTGTAATGTTATGCCCTATAAAAGAAACTAAAAGATGTATTTTTGTTATATAATTTCAAGAAGTTTCTATGGGATTCAATAATTTTGAGATATTAAAGTTATAAATCATTTAAAACCATAGGGGTTAACCGTATCCAATACCCATAAATTTAAGTTATTTTAGCAAAATCCAATTATAGACAACCATATATATTTTACGATTCTAAGACTTTTCGGAATTTTAATATCTTTTAACAATATTAAGATACGCAGTACTTCAAATATACAAATGTACTTAAAGTATACGAAAATTCAAAAATATCTAAAGGGCCTTAAAATTATAACGACTAGTTATGGTTCTGTAATTTAGACTTACTGGAAAAAACTGCTGGATATTAACACTGGCTTATAGAATAATAATTGCGATACATTTTTGACAAAATTTCGTAAAACACATGGCTTGAATTACAGTGTGAATCTGGTTGTGAATTAAATTTGAGAAATTGTTTTAAACCAACACCAATCAAATCTTATGACAAATATAACTCAGTACATTGTTTCCAATCTCTGCTCAATAAATTTTACAAACTCAAATATTACTTATGAATTTAAAAAATTTCATAATTTTTTATAAATTGAAAAAAATTGAAAAATCTTATAAACTGTAATAATTCAATAACCTCTTTAAATTCTATAATTAATGTTTTGAAAATTCTATAAATTCAGTAACTTCCTTAAATTCTACAAAGTCCATTCTGGGTCAAAGATTCTATAAATTCGATAGATTCTATAAATTTTATAAATTCTACCAAGTCGATAAATGTTATTAATTTTAATATGATTTTAAACATTATAAATCCAGTAAATTTTATGAATTTTATAAATTCTTTATATTTTATAGATTCTGTGGGTTCTCAATATAAATTATGTCAAGTGTATCAGTGTTGTAAATTCGATCAATTTTAAAATTTCTATAAGTCCTTCAATTTCTATTAATTTTATTTATTCAATAAATTCTATAAATTATATCAATTTAATAAATGCTGTGAATTCTATAAATTTTAATAATTCTATAAATCTATACAGCCTTAAAACACAATAAGTTCCTTTAATTCTATAAATAATTTAAATTCTGGAAACACGGAAATTTCCATAAATTTTACAAATATGTACTATTAATTCTCTGAATTTTTTAAATTTTGTAAATTCTTTGAATTTTGCAAACTTTATAAATTCTAATATGCCTTATCTGTCTTCTATAAATTACTCAGGGACTTAACTGAGTCTCATCGATTTTCAAACTCAAATTTTCCTTTTTTATAAAATTCCAAAATTTCCATAAATTTTTGAATTGTATAGATTTTATAAATTTAAAAAATTTGATAATCCCTCTAAACTTTAATAATCTAATAACTTCACTAAATTCTATAAGTCCTATTTTGAAAATTCTATAAATTCAGTAAGTTCTTTAAATTCTACAAAGCCCATAAAAACATAATTATTTATACATTAATTATCCCGAAGTGCCACTAAACTGATTAATTCATACTTAAGGGACCGTACACAAACAGTATACAAGTTAAGCACAAGATAGAACCATGTCATCAAGTTTCCATGGGAAGTTCAATATTAATTAAGTCAAATCATCAAATATAGAAATGCGTGTGTACTAGCATGATACACCTGCATATTTTTTATAACATAAATTAAATCAATCATCAAAAATATAAACTCTTGCATATTTTTTATTATATAAAAAAAAGTAAAAATGCAGATTGTTAGATATTAGTTGGTTGTTGAATAAAGTGGACATAAGTCCAAAAAAATATTTTTTTAGTTTAAACCACGAGTATAAACTTAACTGGCGCCGAAACAAATTGAAGTAATCCTAGAAAAGTGTTACAATAGAATTGTTTTTTTTTTATTATTAACAGTGGATCATAATATAAAAGTGACAAAGAACTTACTATCCCCATATAACCAGTAAAATTATTATTAGCAGCCGATCATAATAATTTTATAAAAATCCTTTTAATCACAATAATTTTTTTATTATTAACAGTAGATCATAATAAATTAATAAGAAAGTGATATAAAAAATTGCTATCCCTATAACTTAACGAAAGGTGATATTAAAAAAAATTAATATCCCTATCATTAGTAGGCAGTGGGTAAGGATCAACGCTTGTAGCCAAAAAGGAAATCTGCAAATAATCCGAAAAAAAAGTGCATACTCAGGCTTATGATTCCAGGGAAAATCAAATCTCTGCATCATTTCTACCAAAGGAGAAATCATCATCAATGAAAATTATAATACTGTACCTAAGTGAAAAATACGAATAATATTTAAGAAAATTTTTTTTAACAAAATCTTCAAAATAATTCGAAAATTATTAAAACTAATCATAAGCTCCTAAATAATCTAAAATATACCTTAGGCTCTGAGCTTACAATTCACAATAAGCTGCTGCTATATCGGCAAATTTTGAAGCCGATATGGACCTACGGTATACAACTCTGGGGATGTACCAAGCAAACAAACGCCAAAATGATACAGACGTTTCAAAACAAGGTTCTTCGTAGCATCGTCAATGCTCCGTGGTACGCAAGAAATGAAGACCTTCACAGGGACCTACGGATGGAATACATCAAAGAGGAAATAAAAATGCATGCCGCAAAACACAAAATAAGGCTCCAGGAACATGGAAACCCCTATATTCGCCATATGATAGATAACCCTGTCGTTGAAAGAAGACTCCAAAGAACGAGGCCACTTGACCTAGTGAACTTACCAAACTAAAATTAGTAAATAGGTTTAATTGATTATGGGGCTAACCAGTGGGTTACACCCCAACAAACGTGAATTTTACTAGATATATAAAAATTTGTATTTGAAAGAAAAATTGCTAGATGAGCGCAGTCTCAGTCGTAATAAAATAAAATGAAAAAAAAAAAAAAAAAAAAAAAAAAAAAAAATATACCTGATAAATAATAATATAATGATGGCTCAAATTGACCAACTACAAGCAAAAATTGTTCAATTAACCGGAGCACTAAAAGCCCACATTGAATTAATAAACAAAATGGAAAAAGATTGGAATAGCTAGAAGCCCGAGAACAACAAAAGACGAAAATGATTTAAAAGAAATTATCAAACTTCCCGATCGCGTGAAAGAGCTACAGGTTTTCGACGGCAATCCACTTTACACTATGTATCATGGGTAAACAGTGTAGAATGTATATTAGAGGATTACGAAATAGTAAAAGGAAAATCTATATATCGCGCCACTCTCCAGAGTATACGTCAGGAAATTAGGGGGACCGCAGACTTGGCGCTTATATCATACAACATCTTCAATGGAAATTGGAATGAAATTAAGAACTGCCTGTCACTCCATTATGCGGACAAGCGAGACCAACGTACGCTGGAACATCAGCTTAGCAGACTGACTCAAGGAAATAAAAGCATATACGAATTCTACGCGAGTGTCAATCACCAATTGTCTCTGATAATAAACATGTTGAAAACAGAAAGTTACAACTAGGACACAATGAGAGTACTAACAGAAACCGAGCGTTAGATGTATTTATAAGAGGATTATCAGCCGAAATATCCAGAATGCTCATTATTCAAAGACCAGCAACACTACCTGAAGCATACTCATCCTGCTTGGAAATCCAAAATCTCAATTTCCGAAACCTGTCAATACATAACAGAAATCTAAATAACACGGTCACAATAGCGGTTAATCAGATTTTTCCACAAAACAAACGCTATCAGGACCGAAACCGCTTCCAAGACTATCCCTACAACAAAAAACCATGGGATACGGTATGAGCCAACCACAGCAAGACACTAAATTTACACCAAGGCCGCAGTATCCTAAAACCGCCAATACCAATGGAGGTGTATGAGTCCAAAGTAATCAAACTCCAAGCTTTGGGAGGGAGCAGAACTCAGAGATCAATGAACAAAATCAGAGACAACAAACAGTGGTTCACCTATAACAAGAGAATGGCGAGGATCAATGCGAAGAATGCATCAGAAATTTCGGCGACAACGAGGACGAAGACGCAGATGCGAATGATGAAATAAATTTTATAGAGGAGGCCTCTCTAGCCTACCTTACTTAGAATACCAGTGCCACAATGATAAAATACTAAAGTTCCTCATAGACACGGGCGCAAACAAAAACTTCATAAAAAAGGAAATTGCTAAAGGTGCTCAGCCTGTGGATAAACCATTCACCGTTAAATCAGCCGGAGGTGATATACAAATAAAACGGAAAATAACTGCACCTATATTCAATCAATTTGGAAATAGTATTCAACCTGATTCGACGGCATAATTGGAAATGATACTTTAAAAAAAGTAGAGGCATGATGGACAGGACAAAAATTATCTTGACCATCTCTCCAGGCATTGACATCCCATTGAAAGAGAGAGTTTCAACCCAAGTAAACAATATTGAAGTCAGGGACAACCATTTGGATAAAACAACAAAACTAAAATTGGATGTAAACACCATTTCATCATCAAGTAGTGACACAATACACAGCGCAGAGGAAGATGGAATTCAGCTCATCCAACACTGCGAATCGCCAATTAACGTTTTTAAAACTCAGATAATAATCATGAGAGGCGATGATATGCACATCTACGAAGAACCTCACAATAACTACCATCGGCACTATATCGCATTATCTGACATAAACAAGGATATATTAAGGGAAATTTTAAAGAAGAAATTACACCCAACACTACTAAATGGCATAAAAATCCCGGAGAAATATATCCAAATACTTCAGGAAGTCTACCAAGAAGACTTCGCTAACTACAAGATACGGTTAACAAGAAGAGTAGTAGAAGACATAAATAACGAGGAAAATAAATTCAGAATTATCGATGAGGAACACAGAAGAGCTCATCGTAATTGGAAAGAAAATAAGGAGCAGATTCTCGAAAAATACTACTTCCCTCAAGTGGCAAAGTTTAATAAAAAAGTACACAAAGGAAAGCGAAACTTGCAACGAGTACAAATACGATCGGCATCCAAACAAGCCTCAACTACAGGAAACACCAATACCTACGTATCCATCAGAAATAGTTCACATCGGTATTATGGACATAAAAAATGAAAAATTTATCACTTGTGTTGATAAATTTTCCAAATTTGCAAAATTTTTCAATAATAATTTGCGTCTAGTCTAAAGATCGATCGGTCCTACATTTGCGGGACAAGATAATTAAAATACTACACTATTTCACCGCATCGAAAATGTTAGTGATGGATAACGAACCAAGCTTTGTAAGTCCCATCATAACAAACTACATAAAAACTCTCGGGATAAAGGTGTACTTAACGCCAACAAATAAAAGCGAAGTAGACGGCACAGTTGAAAGAGTACATTCAACCATCATTGAAATACTGAGATGTCTCCAATCAGAATACAAAGATTTCACGATAAAGGAACTGACTAACATCACAGTGGATAGGTATAATAACACGATACTTTCGGTTACCAGGAAGAAGCCGTGCGAAATATTTCTCGGAAGAATACAACGAATTAATTACCAAAATTTGTTAGACTACAAATGTCGATTTCTTTTGACTTTTGAAAATATTCTAAATTTTCGTGTCCCAAAAGAAGGCGAGAAAAAAACATCAATTTTTTTTATTGTATTGGTGATTTGTTTTTGATTATTTCCGCCATGTTGAAATGTCAATTTGTAGTTAAAATGTCAATTTGTATAAAATGATATGTCAGTAATGTCAGATTGACATTTATCATTTCTTGGTATTAGTATTTTGTATTAAAGTGGGGGTAAATTTATGAAAAAATATGAATTTCAGAAAATCGATATATTTCAAATTTTTTTTGCTGTTTTTGCGTCAAAATAAGGCGATAAATCAAATATTTTGCTGCACATCAAACATTTTTGATGCAATTACGTCAAAAGAAAACCACGTGAGGAAAAGTAAACGAGGATCTTCTAGAACGAATAAGAAGATGAGGGAGAACATGAAAGCAAATGAGCCAAAATCATACCAAGTTGGGGAAACAATATTCACCGCCAAAAAACAAATCCAAGGCAAAATAAACCTAAGTTCAGAAAGGAGACTGTAGCAAAAGTCAATAAAGTTACAGTGACCACCAACTCCGGAAGAAGAATACACAAAAGATACATTAAAAACGTACTTAAGTAAATTCATTTCTTTCCAGCATGTGCCTTTGGACTACGGTAATGTCCTTAAACATCTATCATTATGACACCCCAATAATTTCTATAAAGGAAGGGAATGAAAACATAATCAGTGGAAATTTCAAAATAATTCATCACATTGATCTTAGCTATTATGAAGATATCCTGTTCAGAATACAATCAGAAATAAAAGATATCAGCCCTGCTAGCATCTTTAAACCGCAGTTAGTGTACCAGATTAACGAAGTAAATAAACTACTGGTGGAACTTAGAAACCACAAAGAAAAAACCAAGCGTTCAATCAATTGGATTGGCTCAGCATGGAAATGGATTGCTGATTCACCAGATGCAACCTACTGGGATACCATACTCAACAGTCAGAATAGGATAGTAGAAAACAACAACGATCAATATAAAATAAACACATCCATTACCCAAAAGATTCAACTACTTACTATGTTCGGTTTTATGAATAACCCATATGGTCTCAAATAAGCCGATTTGATTGTTTGTAATTAAAAGGATTTGAATGATTTATTAAAACAATTTATAAATTATTTGGTCAATTATTATAGCCATGCTAAAACTATTATGTATAACAAAATTGGTTCTAGAAGATACCGAACAAACTGAAAATTGGTATTCTACAATGGTTCTCAATTAAAAACTTTGATAAAGCTGGAAGATAGAAAAGATATTGGAAAAAATAACTTTCTTAGAAATCCAAGAAATATAAAATTTGAATGCACCAAAAAAAAAATGGTACTCTGAGGCTACAAAGTTAGGTTAAAGTTTAAGAAACCATTTATAATTTTTACAAATTTTAAACTAAAGAAAACTGATTTTAAAAACATAAATACAAAATTTTATCTAAAAATCTAAATTCTATTTCTAACAAAACTTGCAAAAATCTAAAAGAAAAAATTTAAAATTCTTAACTTTCAAAAGGGCCTAAATCAGACTCTTAAATTTTGATAATAAAGAATATTCGAAGGACTCCGATATTTCAAATTTAGATCTAACTAACTTTTTAAAGTTTTTGAAGCATTCATTTAAAAATTTTTAAGATTGCCACTTTTTCTAAATCCATATCTTTAATAAAATTTATTTCAAATGCGGATTTTTTGATAATTTTGTGGATTACAAAATTAAAATTTACGGAATTTTAATTGTTTTAAACGTAAACTGTTGAAAGTCCCTGCTTTAAATTCATTGATTTGGCGAAGAATAATTAATAACTGTAATACTTAACTTAAAGAGTGATTATTCAAATTTTATAAATTAAACAAAATGCTGATTACATTTTTGGAAATAATTTGAAATACATTTTTGAAATTATTCCTAATATGAAAAATTTGATCGAACTTGTGCAAGTTATGATTTTTGCCTGCTTCTTCATTTTGTAGAAACGAATATAGATCACGGATTATGAAAGTCATATAGTTTTGCCACTTCAAAATGCATTTTGTTAAACTAAAATTTTAGAAATTTTTGTTTCTAAAATATTTGTATCGCATTACTGCAAGCTTTCTGATGCAAGGCACCAGCATCGTTCTAGAATTATCCATATCATTGGGGCAGACACAGTTTACTATAGGTGAACATGCTAAAAATTATTAGCTCGAGTTTATCCGCCCTGGTAAATACAGATAGTTACGGAATTTACTTATGCAACATGTCTCTCTCTCGAACCTTTCAAACAAACTCGAATGAAATGGGTTTGCAATAAAGGTGAATGCTACGGAAATTGTTACGTCCTGTTGCCTTAAGTATAAGCAATATTTTGCATATAATTTGAATGAGCCATTATCTCGTTAGCTATATCAAAACTGCTTTAATGTACCACGAAAGTGTCCAGTTCTTTTCATGTAATCCTCCCACTGTTTGAATATGTCGTTAATTTTCATATTTTGCATAACTAGGTACCTAAATAAATGTTTTTGCACAAAAATCATGACAGTTTCAAATAAACTGTGCAAATACGCAAAATTTAGTTAGAAGTTTATCAAGAGTGACACGATACAAAAAATAAAACCGATAACCTACCACTTTTAATTCAATAAACTGAAAACGAACCGAAAAATGGTTTTGTGCCAAAATCACTTGAGGCTAGTCTAATTCAAATACTATAGAACCAAAACAGTCTATCAATAATATTCCTCTATTGATGGTTTTGGTATTGTGTTTGCGTCCGTGTCTTTAAAAATGAAAATAAAAAATCGAGATGAATGATGATTATTTTTATGAAAATTCCAGTCGAGTAAAATTCATAATTTTTTTTTTGGTTTAGGGTGAACGAATATCATATCTCGAAAACTCGATGGACAATGGTTTTTTTTTATTTTTAGACTAACAAAAGCACAAAAATGTTAATTCCATAACTCAAGTAAAGCACCAAAAGCAAAATATGTTCAGCTAGACCTAAAACATAACAATTTCTAATTTCAAAAATTGTTTATGTCTTCCAGCGATTTTACGGAAACCATTTCAGAATGAAAATTATTTTTATTTATGTCATAACCGACGAAGAGGACAATTACAGTGCTCAAATGAAATGAATACAAAATTAAGCAGAAAAAAAAAAATATTTGAGGCGAAAGGATCTTCTTTTTTTTTCTAACAAGAAAATGTGATTAAACACAAATAAATGTGTACCAAAAAAATTATGGGGGTGATTTTTTTTTTGTTTTGTTAATGTTTAATTAAAACGCTTAATTGCACTTTAAAGTTTAAAGGATGTTGAGCTCCATCGTATAAAAAAAAAATTCTCAAAGTTTCTTTCAAGGAAACGATACTCTAAAATGAAAAAACACACACACACCCATATACACACACATATTAACAATCGTCTCCAAAGACCAATATTTTATTTCTACAACCAATAATGAACCATTTTATGCTCGTGTTTAACTAAATTCCATAAACAACCATTTAAGCCCACAGCTATTCCGTTTTTAATTTTAAATATCCCTCATCAGCTATAAAATAAAAGAAATCCAGCAGCCTAAGACGTTTATTTGGATGTATATGGCAACAAAAAAAAAAAAAAAAAAAAAAATTAATATGATGATGAGGGTTATTATAACAAATTTTCTTATTTTTGTGTCTTTGTGATTTCCTTAAACAATTTTTTATTATACATTCGATAGTCGCTCTCGCTCTCGTCTTGATATTTCCTTAATTACACGGGAGTGTTCTTTATATATACATAAATATATATATTGTCTGATGGTTGTTTGGTTGGATGCTTAGATTATTATTGTTATTGTTATTATTATAATTACTACTTGCTACCAGAGTAGTATATAGTATTGGAGATAAACAAAACGAATTTTTTTTGTTTGGTTCTCGTTTCGTTCGTCTTTTATTTAAGGCAATAGAAGAAACCATTAAAATAAAGTGGTTTTTTCTATCCTCCTTAAGTTGTTTGTGTGCTTTGGTTATTCTCACAGTATCCATTCATTGAACATTATGAATACTGGGTTGGTGCTGGATACAATGTAAATATATGTATGTATTATGAAGAAAAATGCTTTTGAAATTTTATTTATTGTTTGCTTGTGGTAATTCTATTGTATTCAGATTTTAAATACACCAGGATTCTGGAGGGGTGAGGTGCTAAATATTCTGGTAAATTTGTTTTTATTTTATTACTTTTAATTTTAAACTTTTTTTGTTTTTTGGGTGGATTTCATGTGAAATGTGTATAAAACCAAAAAAAAATAAAAAATCAACAAAGCATAAAATCAAACAGAAATTGGTTTTTGATTGAAAATGATGTGAATATATTGTTTATTATATGGATAAATGATACATTGTATGGTTGGTATACTATTAACTTTGTCTAATACAAACATTAAAAATAATTCAAATTTTATTTAATTTTTGATTTTATTTCGAATAGAATCAAAGCTGAAAATCCGTATAAAATAGAGAACAACATAAATATACTTACTGTAAATATTTATTTTGGAAAAACTAAATAAACATAAATAAATAAATGAATTTCAAAATTCTAATATCATTGAGTTTTTAAAAATTAATTAATTATTTTTTTAGTAAGGCCCGTTCATAATATCTGTGTTTAAAGATACATTGTTTCCATCATACATTTTATGGTGTTTTGATTAGTCTAACATGGAATTTGATTAGTCTATGAAAATGAGTGTAAACTTTGACAAATTTTTGACCCTGAGCCCAAATCGAAAGCGATATCTCAAAAATGGGGACTAACTTTGAAATAGGACTAGCCCAATTGGGTATAAGTACTTCTTTCTTCAGCAATTACATCAAATTATGTTACTTTGTATGTCGTCAATACTTTAATTAAAAATAAAAATGTTGATATGGTAGTTTAAAGAGAAATTGTAATTCTTTCTATGTAAATACACATATTTGAAGTAATAGAAACTATTAAATGCCGATAATACCAAAAAAATATTCAAAAAGGGCACCGTTTTTGCTTAATTGTTTCTCCTTTTTCTACATTTAAATCCTCGGCAGCTACTCTACCTTTTTTGAAATGTTTAGGCAGCAATTATCCGTTTACTATAGTTTCAGAATAAACAATCACTCGTAGCAGACTGCAGTTACCGTTCCAGCAATTTCGAAATGAAAACATTATACAATTCCAAATATTTGCGGCCAACGTACAAATTTCCTCTAAACGGACACTAGGTCACATATTTACCATACCGCTTAAAAACATTCGTCACAAAATAGATTTACAGGTTTTTAAATAATCAAAAATGTCCCTAAAGAAACTTCAGTGTACGAGAAAGTAATTAATAAATGGCATGATCTGACGGAATAATTTTTTAAATTATAAAGTTAATGAATTGCTGAGCAAAGACCGTTTTTGCTGAAATTTTGTATATAGTACATGAAAATGTTAAGTAACATTTAATTCGTCGCAATGTTCAGCAAATATATAGAATATAAATTTATAGCAACATACTTCTCGGTAGTAGATTTGAGTTTTTGTTTAGTCATAGTGCTAGATACTCGATACTCAGATAAGCAGATAAACAGTTATTTTTTGCGAATTTGCTGGAAATGTTATACACGATAATTTAGCAACCCAATTTGTTTCTGAATTTTAGAAAATGGGATACTAGGCGTGTTTTAGTATTCATGTCTGTTCTAGATCGCGAAAGCAATTATTAAAATTTAGTTAATTTGAAATAAATCACACTACCCTGCAAAATTTTGCCCCTGGACAATGAATAGTTGTTTCCAAAATAATTTTTCACGCTGGATCCGAATCCGGGCTCAGAATTGCTCTATCACGTCACGTTTTTGAGATATTCTAACCTCAAAATGCAAAAAACACTGTTTTTTGACATATTTGAGGTTATGTAGCAATGCAGTTTTTACTTTTTTATAAAAGTTATGTATGGGATCTTATTGTACAAGTCTTCCTCTTTGAAATGCCGTGGAATTTGCTTAAATATCATTTTTTCCCCCCGATATATCGCATTTTCAAATTTGCATATTCGTGAATTTTTCTGTATAAAAACACTACCCTGCAAAATTTTAAAAATTTGGTGCCACTTGACAATGAATAGTTGTTTCCGAAGTAATTTTTTATGCTGAATCCGAATCTGGGCTCAGAATTGCTCTATCACGTCAGGTTTATGAAATATTCAAACCTAAAAGTGCATATATACAGTAGGTATAAAAGGTAGTGTATTATACAGTATACCGACAAATTGACGAACATTCAATTTTGAAAATGCGATATCTCGGCGAAAAAAAACATATTTGAGCAAACTCAAAGGCATTTGAAAGAAGAAGACTTGTACTATAAGATCCCACACATGAACTTTTAAAGAAAAAAAAATCGTGGTGCTAGATAACCTCAAATATGTCAAAAACAGTGTTTTTTTGCACTTTAGGTTAGAATATCTCATAAACCTGACGTGATAGAGCAATTCTGAGCCCAGATTCGGATTCAGCATAAAAAATTACAACGGAAACAACTATTCACTGTCAAGTGGCACCAAATTTTTAAAATTTTCCAGGGTAGTGTTATTATCAAATTTTTGAATTAAATCAGGTAGATCCAAATCATTGCTACATTCAACAAAAAAAAAAATTCGGGGTAAGCTGTGTCTTCTACACGGCCATAGGTGTTTTCCGTGATAACGTTTATAAGAGTGGCGGGATATGACACGATGTATGGGTTTGTTAAAATAAATTTCTTTATTATTAGCATCATGAAATGAGAGTACAGTGATTGTTTGGAAACGATTAAGTACTGGGAGATGGTATGAGAAGTACGATAAGAAGCGCAGGGTCTCAGCGGAGATGTGCCTGATGAATGTGAGTTCCGCAGACAAGTGCCTCCCAAAGTCGCCGAGGCTAGTGTGGTGGATATGCAGTCTAGGTCAATTATATATCAGAGTCCACACTGACATATGACCTATCAGATCAGGCATTCCCCCTTTATAGTGCTCTCTAGCATTGTAAATCGCCACTTTGTAGATCTAAATTTTAATTAAAATTTATGTGAAAATTTATTATTTTAATTTACAATAAATTATCTGCCACAGTTTCTTTATGCACAAATTGACAGTAGAATTACTCCGGTCAGATAAGTGATTCTCATGGTTGGTTGTAAGTCGCTGTTTTGTACTTTGTAATTTTTACTGAAATTAATGTGGAGATTAATTATTTTAATTTAAAATAAATTTTCTGCCACAGTATTATTAAGCACAAATTATTTAACCGAATTGCTCCGATCTGATGAGGCATTCTCTTGCTATAGGGCCCTCAATCTCTATAAATCCTTTTTTTGTAGTTTGAATTTTTAATTAAAATTTATGTGATGATTAATTAATTTAATTTAAAATAAATTATCCACCACTGGTTTATTACGCAAAAATTAACACCATCTGATCTCCGATCGGATGAGCCATTGTGTCGCTACACTGGTTCAAGCATTTAAATCGGTCGAAATCAGAGGTTCGCGGCACGGGTTCCTTTGCCGCCAGATAACGTCATTGCAATAATATTATGCGTGACACATAAAGCCGAAGGACCAATCTAAACAATCATATCTTTAAATTAAAGGTAGTGCTTATAGTTGATGAGTAATTGCCCCCGACCAAGGGCTAAATTTCGGGTAATTTTTCTGAACATGCGGTGTAAAACGTTATCACGTCAAAAAATCCCCACAAAATATTAGTTAGATTGCTTGTTATACTCTTGTTCTGGATGAACTCTCTAATTGGAGAGATTATACAGAACTAGCTTATTGCATATAAACTAAATAAATTTTTGAGTAGAATTTTTTTGTTAAAGGAAGAACACGTTTAGATCTACATTATATAATTCAAAAATTTGACAATATTTCGTTCCAAATTAACTAAATTCGAAAATAATTTTCGAAAATTGCCATCGCGACCTAGAACAGACATGAATACTAAAATACGCCTACTTTAATGCACTTTAACGTTTGTGCTGAATACAAAAATATATTTTACTTTGCTAAAATAATCGAGTAGTTTACGCAAGCAAATTTTCAATGAGCAAATCCGCCATATTTACAGAGTCTTCACTCACTTAATAAAAAACTGTAGAACAATCTTGTTTAAAATAAAAAAAAAAATAAAAATTCTTAATTTCAATATGGAATATATTTTCAAACAAAATATATTTTCTGTGCTCATTTACTTTAGAATTGTATAAGTCCGAATTTTTATTAACCACTCTGTGGTAAAGATTTAAAATCGGATAACTTGAGTTATACCCTTTCGACTTCATATCATATCAGTTTTTTGCAATGTTCCGGCAACTACAAACAACCGTAATAAGCGTTTACAAAAACCAGAATTCTACAAACTCAGACGAGTTTTAGTAACTGTTTATTTTAAAAACGTAGCGAAGGTAAGCAATTTACAAAAGGTAGTTTTTGCCTCAACAAATACATACACAAACATAAGAAAAACTGCCTTTGTATTTTATAATAAAAAGGAAAAAATTCAAAAGCCATAATTGCTTTAAATTTTTCTAATTAAGAGAGATTTTGTTTAATTTTTAAAAAAATTTCAAAATCTATAAATACTTCTCGTTGAATTCTAAACACCTTTAATTTCTTGAGATCCTTTTCTTTAAATTCTTCTCTGATTTGGTAAGATATTTATGTAAATAGCATAATGTAATTAAAAAATATTTAAAGAGAATAATTTAAAGAATTTACAGCATTTCAACAATCTTTAAACTTTCAAACTTCTTCTAATTTATAGAACTTAAATAATTTTTTAATTTTCTAAATTATTCGCTTTAAACTCTTTAAATTTTCAAAATTGTTTACGATGTTTAATACCATTAAGGCCCTTAATTCTGTCAACTTCAATTTTAATTTTTCTCTTTAAATTAATTATAATTAGCTATTTAAAATTTTAAATTCTTTAATTATTTAAATTTTTAAATGCATAAAAACCATTAAATTATTTTATTATCGCAAACTTTATAATTCTTCTAAATTCTATAAATAATTCGTAAATATAATACATTCTTAAAATTTTTAAGATTCTTTAGATTTTTTCATTTCTATAAATTCTATAAATATTTAAATTCTTTGAATTTTTAAAATCATCAAAATTTATTTTTTCATTACTATTTATGTATATATGTTTTTCTAAATTTTCTAAATTCTTTAAATACTTATTTTAAAATTCTTTATTTAACAACTAATTCATTGTTTAAATTCTCTAAATTTTCTAAAATCATTCAAATTTAATTTTTAAAATTCATTAAATTCTGTAAATTTTTAACAATCCTAAATTCCTTTGAATTTGCTGAGTTCTTTATACCATTTAAATTAATTAAATTGGTTCATTTATTAATTGTTTTAAATTTTCAAAATGTTTAAATTCTTAATCGGAAAACACTTAAGTTTCTTTACATTTTTCCAATTTTATACAATCGTATACTTTTTAAAATTTATTGTAGAAAGAAATTTCGATGAATAAATTTAAAGATAAGGATTTAATGAATTTACAGAATTAAAAAATTTAAGGAAACTTTAAAAGTTTGAAGAAGTTACACAAAAGAATTTTTCTATTCGAATCTCTTAAATTCTTTAAATTTAAGTTATTTAATGTTTTATGTCCTTTAAATTAATCCTGTAAATTCTTCAAAGTTTTTAAATTCTTAACTTTTTTTAAGATTCTTTAAACGCTTTAAATTTTTTAGATTGTAAATAAATTCTTTAAATTTTGTACAATCTTTAAACTGATTATATTGCATAAATTTATTTTTTATTTTTTATATTCTTTAAATTTTTTAATTTTTTTTATTTCATTAAATACATCCGATTCCATTAAAGTCTTTAAATTGCTTAAATCAATTCAATTTTCAATTCATTAAATTTTTTTAAATTCTGTGAATTCTTTGAATTTGAAGAATTTAAAAAATTCCATAAATTTATTAAATTGTTTCAATTTCTATTTTTTTTAATCGTTATCGGTATTTAAATTCGTAGAATTTTTTATACTATCTGAAATCTTAAAATTATTGAAATTCTTGTACTCGGAAGATTATTAAGAATACGTTTTCTAACTTCTTAAAATTTTATACAAAATTTCTCTAATTCAATAAATGTTAAAGTTATCTAAATCAACAAATTCATTAAATTCTATAAATTGTTTCTTTTTTTTAAATTGCTTTAATTTTTAAGTTTTCTAAACTTTTTAGTTCCATTAATCTTTAAATTCTTTAAATTTTTTATATTTATAAAATTTTAAAATTTTTCGAAATTACTGAAGTTCTTTAAATCGTTTTAATTTAAAAAATCTTGAAACTCTTATATAATTAAATATTTTTAAATACTTCTCTTTAACATTTTTTAATTTTTTAATTCTTAATATTCTTTAAATACTTAAAATTTCCTTAAATTTAATAATAAATTAAATGTCTAAGTCCCTTAGAATTTCATTCAAATTGATTAAGTTTATAAATTGGTTAATTATTCTAAATTCTATAATTGTTTAAAATCTTAATTATTTGATATTCCTTAGAATTTTTAGAACTTCCCCTTCTAAAATTCTTTAGATTTTCTAATAGTGAACTATGTATATTCTAATTTTTTAAATCCTTTAAATTTCTAAGACTTTTTAAATCATTTAAAATTGTTAAATTTTTTATACTGTTAAAATTTTTAAGATTCTTCAATTTTTCAAATTCTTTGCATTTTTTTAATTGTGTAGATTTTTAAAATGTTTCAAATTGATAGAGAGTTTTCTTAACATAAGGACACACTTATGCCCGAATATATAGTCATAACTACTGCTATGATTATAGCAAATATTTTGTAAAATCATGTTAAAGGTTCGATATGATTTTTTTTTTTTTTGGTAGACGGCTGATTAAAGTAAGAGCAAAAATTACCCATTTTCGGCTCATGTGATATGTATTAAAATTAAAAATTTGCTTGTTTAACCCCTAATTTTTTGGAGTTAGCTAAACTATTTTTTGGTCTATCTAGTACGATGGTTGTTGTAATTTTTCTTTTTCTTGATGAAAGCAATACAAATGCAACCATACATTACATATAGAAAATCGTATAGTGCGAGGTTTACAAACGTCTTGACCCAACAACATTTTTATCAGTCACATTTTTGCTGCGATATTTTCGCTTGCAAAAATTTTGACGCTTAATTTTAACCGTGAGCCGCATTAACCCTTATGTCTATAATCGGCTACTCGGGTAGCCATTTGATTTTAAAATACTCGTATAACTTTTAATTCTTATTCTATGCCCGGCTACCCGGTTAGCCAACCGGGATCAGAGTTTTAAAACCCGGCGGGTTCGGGTAATTGGAATTTCAAGTTAGAAAATTACATATTTTTTGTTAAACTTAAAATAATTATTGTTTGTTATTCCTATACTAACAATAAATCGGCCTGTGGCAGAAAAACCACTTATCTCTATAAGAAACTCATATAGTATAAGCTAAGCATATAGTACACAAACGCAATTGTATTCAAGTCGCGGATTCTTTAGTAATTGGTAATAATTTCCGCATTGGTAGAGAAAATATCTAATAATCAAACTAAGAAACATATTAACATAAATCATCATGGTGCTCCAACAAAAGATCCGTATAATCTAGGGCTTTTTAGAATCATTTGATCTTGTACAGCAACAATATTTCTTGAAGCAGTTATCAAACATCTAAACATCGTTTTAAGTAGACTACCAGCAACAGGTCGTCCGATCCATAGGCAACTATGCTTCTAATTATAATTAACAAATTCGGAATAGAATGCCCGACATTTTACCAACTTTATCTCAATCGCGTTATTCGCCTTAGAGTAAGTGATACTTTATAAAGAAAAAATGACTGTGACGGTGGATATAGAACGCGAATCAGAGATAAATCGTCGGCTTAGTTCTTTTGTGTTCTAAGTGCATAAATGCGTATTTCGAGATAATGCAAATTTAAACTTTGAGTATTATTTTTTTTTGTTTATTAAACTTAACTTAAAAATTTTATATTATTATTAAAAAAATTAGAGTGTTTTAAATCATTTCTTATTTACGAAATGTCTGTAGACCCCTTAGATTTTTGACAAATTGGAAAATTGAAAATCGAGACATAATTCATTTTTGTTCTATACCATATATGCTTGTTAACTACGTGTACTTTCTTTTTTGTGCAATCGGAGATTTCCATTGGCTCTTATGCATATTGAACAAAAATGAATTGGTGGATTTCGGAAACCTTTGTGTGATATCGATGTGTAAGTACACATTTTTAGTCTTATTTTAAAACAGACTCATAATAATGTTGGTCAACTTCTGGCATGTACTTCATCATTGACCGAATATAGGTAACGTTTTTTTCCAGTGGAAGTATTTTTTTAAAGTTTGCCGTTGGAATGTTTGGCAGTTCGTCTAGTTGTTCTTGATAACATTTTCTGCGAGGATTTTTGGATTTTAAAACTAGCTCGAAAACCGGGTTTTCTGTTAAATCGATTTTATATCCCACGATTTTATAATCTCGTTGAGTGAATATAAGTTCTTTTACTGAACTTATGTTGTTATAGAACATTAAAGAAATAAGCTATTATATATGATATTGAACAATAAGGAATTTTCAATAAAACGTATTTCACTAAATTGACCAAAAAAGAAGTAAAATTTATTTTCTGATAATTTTTAAAGGAATTAAGGGATATAGAACAAAAAAACTCTCGTAATTATAGAACATAAAAGAAAGTACGTACACTTAACATTTTAGGAAAATAGAACAAAAATGAACTCAATATCTCAAAAAGTAAAAGACATAGATCTACCGCGACTAGCTCAATCGAAAGAGCTACTTTCAAAACCTCAAAAATCGTTAAAACCCAAAAATCGGAAAAATGTGAGATAGAACAAAAAAGAACTAAGCCGACGAAATGATGCCGAAGATGATGATCTCTCTAATGAATTGGATGTTGAAATATACGGAATTGAAGAAGAAAACTTTGTGGAAGCAGTAAGCATTGTTCAGATTATCGCCGATGTTCGAAAGGTATTAAAGTATCAAGGAAAAACATAATCAAGGCAGAGCTGGCTCAGACCAAAGAGCTAATTTTGGACTGTAAAACGTATTGGAGTTCTTTGGCGAATATTACCAGTGTTTTCGTAAAACATCGGCAATTTATCGTACAGTCTTTGTTAGAGTTATACCACCCATAAATGTTGGATTTAATATATTTTTAAAAGCCTAATGAATGTACTCGAAAGTTGAATCATACTGAGTTACATAAACAAACGTTTCGCCGATTCCAAAAATCAAATTTCGACTGAATTGCTGCAAAACATCAAAAAACGGTTAAATAACCTTATTTTGTTCCTTCAAAACAAGCCTTAAGTTTAGCTTTACATAGCTAATGAATAGAATTTTCCAAAACTCGAACTCGGAAGTCAATCCCACGAATAATTTATTAGAACCATTATTCATTGACGAGGATGAAATAGTATTAACAATGGAGGAAGGATTAAATTTAGTTCTAAAAATTGAAATAAAGCATGATGCAATCGAAGCTGATGTTTGCGGATAGCTTAAACAGAAGTTTACACTTTTCAAAAACACAAAAAACGGACTATTAATCTTGAGAATCATTATGACACGCTATGCACAGTGAAATCTATTTCAATGGATAACGAAAGAACATTCCCGGTATCTGTAAATTTTTATAGCAATGCCGATCTAATTGGAAGATAAGTCTCCTAATGCTTTGGTGTGCCTTAGATATCATTATATTAGAGCTAGTAAAATAAAATAGCTTGCAAAATTAATATTTAGTGATAATTTTTTTAAAAAATTTGAAATTTTTAAAGATCATATCAATTGACCTTATGTGATAAATAATAAACGATTTGTGATAAATACTCGAAAATTTGGAGGGTTTTAATATTTTTTGATAGTGAACCCGAACCCGACCCGAATCCGTCGGATTTCCAAAATATTGGACCCGGAATCGTCGGGTTTTAAAAACCCGGGTTTTCAGAAACCCTAAGCACAACATGTCTTCCTTGCTGTGGGTCATTTCTTTGTTTCCAAAAACTCGGTAAGATTCTGTCGCGAATATCGGCTGATGCTCGAACATTTAAGTGTAGTAGAGCTAACTTTAATGCCAGAAATTTCGCAGGTTGTAAATTTTACTAGCCGAGTACGAATTTTTGCTGTAATAATCTTGTGTGTCGCAATACACCCAATGTAAGTAACGTTGAAGTAGAAAGCAGACGGCAACCATTTTTTATTATTTTGTGTCATGTTTTACTCTAGACAACATTAAAATTAAAGGAAATATACAAACAATTCAAACATTTTCATTAAAAATAGGAAAATGTATGTATGGCAACCAGGGTGGCCGGTAGAGCAACGTAAATTTGTCTGCTAATAGATACAAGGGTTAAACCGTTGGGTTTGAATACTACCGAACTTAGATTCCTGCTTCACGAAACGTGAGCAAAATAATCCGGTATGAGGTTAACGTTGTCATTTGGGTTCAGCTAATACGATTAGGCAGCTACTAATTTGCTCCTAGAAAATAACGTTGACGAAGAAGCTTTGGGTTTTTTTTCACTGCTGGCTCATTCATAAAATATAAAAAAGAATTGTAATGAATTTAAATAACTTAAAGTTAAAGGTTTAAAAATTCTAAAGAATATAAAATTATTAACATTTTAATGGTGAGCTCAGACGCCAATGTATGTATGTAGTTTATATATTGTGGCGGATAAGGTGGAGAATGAATGAGTGAGCCTGTTTAACATTTAGAAAATTTTAAATATTCAAATTTGAAAGAATTTAGAAAATTTAGAGAATTTAGCTGTAGGTATAGATTTCAAAGAGTTTTAAGACAAGTATTTTAAGAATTTAGAAAATTTAAAGAATTTAACAAATTTAGAGATAAAAAAAAAATAAATTTAGATGATTTTAAAAATTCAAAAGTATTTATAGAAATCTTATAAATTTGCTTATTATATTTAAATATCTTTAAATATTTAATATCTTTCTAGGTTAGGTTATGTTTGGAAAAGTTGAGTAATTTTGTTACATGTGTAATACTAATATTAATTACTGTAAAGTTACCATGGAGCTATTTCCACAAATACCTTAATCAATAATCAGACAACAAATTTTAATTATAGATTTAAGTCTAACTGCTACAACGAGGACTTAACGCTCAATGCTAGTTATATTCTTCGTTAACTACAGTTGTCAATTTGCTGTAAGGTATCATGGAATTTGGGTCATGACACCGATGTAACTACAGATTTAAAATATTCCTTTAGGGTGTACATCGTCTACTTATTTAGTGTTGCTCAATTTTGGTTTTGATTTGCTACAGATTTAGGATCACTGCGAATATTAATCTCATTCGACTAAAAAATCAAATTTAACATTTCTGGTATCATACTATACCTACATCAAAGCAAATCTATATTTGTCAGTAGTCGTTTAAATAGTTTCCACTTGATTTTGTCATCGATTTAACCGTGGCTGACCCAAACAAATTAACTTCGGTCCGTAAGTACCAAAGTAATTGAAATTCTGTAATAATTACTAAACATTTGAAGGTCCCTGAATCCGAAAAAGCAAACAAAACTATCCATCCATCTGTCTGGACATTTCGATGTCTATGCTATCTCGAGAGCTGGGTTAAGGCGGAGAAATGAAATGTTTTTAACTTTTTTTTGAGATAACCACGTTGTCAAATTTTTCTTTGTTCATATGTTGGTTTGGCGATTGAATATCAGTCTAGTTGGACTCTGGGGGTTAAGTTCTTGTTAAATTGGTGGGGTTTGATTAGAGTTTAGTGTGCAATTAAGCCATTTTCTCTTTAAGCAGGTTTAAGAATTTAGTTGGTCGTTGCAACCCCGACGGTTGAATTGGTTACATTCGCGGATTGTGTTAAAGTTGAGTAAGGCTTCGGTTAGGGTATAGTAGCCAGTTCTGCTGTAATTTTCTTTTTTGTTTGGGTTGAGGGTTGTAGTAAAGTTTGCTCGAGTGAAGTTCATGTTACCTTTTAGTTTTTCAGACAAGCTTGATTCGATTTGGAGGTTGAGTTGTGCATAGAGTTTGGGGCTGATTTAACGGCTGGGTTGAGTCTGTATTAGAGGCTAGAACTTGGGTTGGTTTGAATTGAGTTTAAGAATTAATTTAGTTTTTCGAACCGAGTTGATTTGGAGATTGAGTTGGACGTTTAGTTTGGAGTTAAGTTGAGGGTCGAGGTAGGGTGTGGGTTGAATGAAGTATTTAGTAGAAGTTTTATTTGCAAAGAGATGTAGGTTGAGTTAAAAGTTATCTTGAGTTGAATTCATGTACGCGTGTATTTTTCTGTATTCTGTTGATTTAAACATTGAGATGTACGCATTGAGTTTGGGTTGAGCAAACTACTGAATAAGAGACTGAATCGAAGTGATTTATGTGGGGGTGGAGTTCATATTTCATTAGGAAGTTAGCTTGGGTTGTTCTCAGTTGAGCTGAGTGGACGCATGTTGTTTTTCGGACAGTGCTGACTTGAGGACTGAGGCTTGGGCGTTAATTTGAGGATTGCTTTAAAGATTAACTTTTGAACAATATTTTGTGCGATGAGGTTCAGTTTGACATTTATTTAATGGTTGTGCGATGGTTGAGGTTTTAATTTGAGGGTTGAGAACAAATTTATTCGAATAGAGTTTGAATTGAAGTTGAGTTGGATTCGAGTGAGGCCAGTTATTTTGATTTCGAATTTCAAATCGTTGTTAAGCTTGGCGTTGAGTAGAGGTTTAGGGTTTTGTCAGAGATAAAGTTGATTTGAAGTTGAGTTGGGGTTGAGTTAGCTTGTATTAAAGCTAAGTTAAGAATTCAGTTGGAGACTTATTTTAAAGGTGGTTCGAAAATTATTTAGGTGGTGAGTTTCGGAATCAATAAATTTTGGGACAGGGTTAAATTTAGTGATTGCCTTTCATATGAATTGGAGGTTGACCTGGAGATTGAGTAAGGAGATTAGCTACGGATTGATTTAAATTTGAATTGAATTTATGATGTGGACTTAAGATTTGCTTATTTAAGCATGCAACTTGCCGGACCGAAGTTCTGACCGCCTTGTGAGTTCTAGTTCTTGTCCCCCAAGAATATCTTTCCTTCAAGCACGATAAATTTTGTATACTCAAACGAAATTCTAAATTCGATACCATTTCAAATTATACTATGTTCGAGTTTCTCTGACTGCCTGCTCATTTCAATTTTTATAACATGATTTTACTCCACTGTTTTCAGAAATAATCCTTACTGATTTTTCTAATACATCAACTAGATATCATCATGAATTTATTTGTTTTAAGCTTATGGTTAAATAAAGACTATATTTCCAACCAAACACATAGTGAGTTATTTATTTTATTCAGTTCATTGAAAGCTTTTTAAAAATATGAAATACCATCTATTTAATTCCAATACAAAACAGATTTCAGATATAATTATTTTCACATTCGTATCCCATCAAAAAACCATTAACTATACAATTCGATCAACTCCAAAAAAAAATGAAAATATAAATTATAAACAGCAAATGATGACGTCGGAAATCAGATTATACTATGTAGTTAAAAAAAAATACCAAAAAGCATATGAATAACACAAAAAAGGCTGGACCATTCGCTGTACTCTCTCACTTCTGTATGTACGCCAGGCATATGCATTAAAATTGTATTTTAATGGAAATTAAATATAAATCTGTTTGATTTAATCAAATTCATATATTCAATGAATATTCGTTCTGTTCTCACCCTACTACATATATTCTTAAAATGAAATGAGCTTTTATCACCACCATCTTACAGGCGATGTACCATAAAGCAGCAGCAAACAAAAAAAATATTAACGACTTTTGCGTCTGAAATTTCAAATTTTCCCCAATTGTATAATTTGTGTATGACAATTTCATAGATTACTATCATATTCTAGTGAATTATACGTATAGCAAAAAAAAAATCATCATACAATACCCAAATGCGCTATTATCGTCTAGTTTTACAAAAATGTTTTTTATATACATGTGTGTGTTTGTATGCTTTTTATACAGATTTCTTTTTTATAGTTTTACAACATTTCAACTACATATATAATGTACTCCTTTATGTATACAACTTCTTCTTTATAATTTTTTACTACTTTGAGAACAAGCAGCATAATAAAGCACAAAAAAAAAAACTTTAAGCACAATTCTAGATGATTCATGAAAAATAATAAAAAGATTACTGGATAATGGCAGCAGCTAATCAACATTTTCTTAATTTTTTCTTTTTACGCTTTTTGTTCATTTCTGTGTAATCTCCAAAGTATGAAAATTGTCTTTTTTTAGGCTTGTCATTATGTTGAAAGATAATAATAAAAAAAAAGGAAATTTAACGATCTTTTTGACATTGTTTTGTAAACGAACAATAAAATTGACATCTTTTTTACTTTATTAGCTACGCTTTAGACAGGAAAAAGGGTTAATTCGGCTATTATTAATATTCTGATAGTACATTTTACGTTATTACCACAATTTATTAGCAAAGTGTAATTAATTGATAAGAAATCGGTCTAACCCTATAAATTTCTTTGTATCGATAAAGGTAGACGTTATGTTTAATATGCTCTTACAATACCGTATATACCAAAACCAAAGAAGAAGCTAAGACAAAAAAACATCAGATTTTATTGTTTCCGCAACGGAAACTTCATCACTGTCAAAAACACTTTTTTTTGTTTTTATAAAGTGGCAAAAGAATATTCTTATTTTATTCATCCATTTCCTCGTTCAAAACTAGTTAGATACTATGAAACCATTTTACCACCATCACATTATTTTGTACAAATATACGACTACTTCAGTTATGAAAATTTTAATTTTCCTCAGCAAAAAAGGAAAAGATAAAAATGAAAATGGGATTTTTTCCCGCTGTTGTGCGCGCAACAACAATAAAAGAAGCTTTCATAATAACGTCGCAGCTTTGCAATCGTTAAAATGTACAGTTTTGTTGAAACTTTAATGTTTTAAATCAAAGCATAAAAAGCATAACCGATCGGCAAATTGTTTAATTGATTAGAATGTACGACTTAGCCTAAGCTGGACTCCCGAGTGAAACCGGCCCTCCGAATACTCACTACTTATAAAAAAACCGAACCAACAACTGCAACACAAAAAATTAAATACACTAACCTATTTTATAAACTCAAGCGACCGTATTAAAAATAACTAAGATGTTTATGATCTAAAAAACAGAAACAATAAAAAAATATCCGTAAATCATTTAAGCCGTATTTGAACCAAATAACCACATATATATTTCAGTATTCAATTTTAAATTCTCTGACTAAATTCGAATAATTATTATGCCACTTAGGGCAGACCCAAGAATAGAAATAGATCTATAGGGATCATAACTCTTGGTGAAATTTATTCGGATATTCGACTCGGCTTCTTACTTTCGGAATTCTTTTGATTACCACTTGGTTTAAATAAAAAATTCGGCACAGCCCATTTATTTTGAAAAAGCCATATTATATGAAAATGAAAATTCCTTTTGTAGTGAACAGAAAATTAATATTACGAAAATTTGAACAGGATTAATCCAGATTCTTAAATTCTTTTTCGGTTTATAAAAAAAAAGCTAAATAAAAACTTCGTACCTATTCGTGTAGACCATTCGTACAAATTCGTGGTAATATGCGACAAATTTTCTGAGATATTTTTAAGATAATAATTAAGAAAGGGCTTGACCTATCTGATTGATATGTGACTCATATACGTTTTGAAACAAAAAAAAATTGTCTCGTTAGGGATTTGAGCCAAAGCTAATTTAGCTGGTTAAAATTTTGTCTTGTCATTTTCTCAAGATTCATTTATAATTGTTTTCTTCACTTTCAAGGTCAAATAATCGTTTAATAAATAAAAAGTATTTCATGCTATGTGTAGGCATTTTCCCAGATACGACAGAAGCATACATGTACACCATTTCCACAAAGTTAATTGTTTGAGACTTTCAATATTCTGTTAGTGAAATTGAGAAAAATGTTAATAAAGATGTTTCCAGCAGTTTAGGTAAGGGACTATCGTCATTGGCTGAAAACTAGTATGAAGTTTATGACAAAAAATTTTGACAAAATATAAAAACGCGTTAGTGTTAGTAAATGTAAAACCTAACAAAAGCCGAATATAACAAATTACAAAAACTAAAACCATTTTGGTAAATGGTAACGCAGACCAGTGTATGCCGTCACAGTGCATGTGCCAGTAGAGATAATTTGCATAAAAAAAAATATTTTGACGCCGCTTTGAACGAATGAAATTTTCAAAATTGCCCTACTCAAAAAAAAGGTGAAAGTCAACGTTTGATGGCCATTTACAGGCAACCGTAGATATAGCTACGCGTTTCTGAGTATGCCATCGTATTGTATGTACCTTTAGGGATGTTTTGGGTCATACGAAATATTTGCGCGACCCGTCAAACGGTTTTTATGAATTTTTCAAACTGCTCTACAAAAAAAAATGTGATAGAGTGCGTTTGATGGCAGTTAACAGGCAATCGCAGAGATGGCTATGCGTATCTGAGTATGCCATCGTATTGTATGTACCTTTAGGGATGTTTTGGGTCATATGAAATACTTGTGCGACCCGACGAACGGTTTTTATGAATTTTTCAAAGTACTCTACAAAAAAAAATTGATGGTGTGCATTTGACGGCGGATTCATAAAAACCGTTTGACGGGTCGCGCAAATATTTCATATGGCCCAAAACAACCCTAACGGTACATACAATACGATGGCATACTCAGATACGCATAGCCATCTCTGCGATTGCGTGTCAATGGCCGCCAAATGCACACATTCACCTTGTTTTTAGTAGAGAAATTTTGAAAAATTCATAAAAACCGTTTGACGGGTCACGAAAATATTTCGTATGACCCAAAAATCCCTAAAGGTACATACAATACGATGGCATACTCAGATACACGTAGCCATCTCTGCGATTGCCTCTTAATTGCCGTCCAACGCACACCATCATATTTTTTTTTTTGTAGAGCAGTTTGAAAAATTCATAAAAACCGTTTGACGGGTCGTGCAAACATTTAATATGACCCAAAACATTCCCAAAGGTAAATATAATATTATGGCATACCCAGATCTGCGTAACTACATATCTGTACGGTTGCTTGTCAATGGCTCTCAAACCCTCAGTTAGTTTAACTATGCATTGAAACTGTTGTAAGGTTTTTTGTATAGCGTTACACTTTTACTAATACAGTCACATATTTTGTCCTTTGTCATAAACTTCACGTTAACTGTCTGAAATGATTTTTGTTTTACGTAATGTTTACATTAAGACCGCCTGAACAGAAAATATTACTTCAGAAAAAATTATGTAGTTATTTAACCTTCAGAATAATAAAATCAAGACGTACACGAGCGAAACTCGCCATATCACGTATTTTATGATTGAGATTTTGTCTTGTATAAAATCGAGACATCTACACATCTACCGGCTGTCACGTATAAATGATTTTCGTAATTGTTATGCATAAATATATATGTTTATGATCTGGATGCTTAAGTCGAAATTTTAAGGCTGATAACAGATTTGAGAGTATCGATATGCCTTGAATATTGTACAACTGAAATCTCGCCATCTTGTGAGCTTCAAAAAATCACACTTCTATAAATGTTACCTGGCAAGGCTGAAGGATTGCAGAAATTGTTTCTTTATTTAAATTTTGTATATAAGTGACATTCTGATGTTTTAGTATTTATTAGGGCATCCAATTCCGGAATTCGAAATTCCGGCCCATATTTTGGTTTCGGTTATTCCGGAATTAATGCATTTCTATTTTTCACACTAATTAAAGTAAATACAACATAATTTTGTGTAATTATAGTCTGTCTTGTAGAAACTAAAAAAAATTTATATATAGGGAAATTTCTCTAAAGTCAATATTCAAGGGACCCAAAAATGTTGGTCAATCTACGGAGGTGGTTAGTTTAAGGAATAAAACAACCTAAAAATTTGAAAATCCAAAGTCCTTCAATTGTACCAAAAAATTATACTTAATATTTCAGAGAGGGGCAAAAAGTGGTAAATTTAAGGAGCTGGTCAAAATATAGAGGGGCTACTATATTTTAGAGTATTTATCTTTTCAGTTCACAATGATATGACACCAGATAAAAGGATTACAGAACAATAAATGCTCGTTCCTGAAAATTACCAGATGCATTTACATATTTAATTTAGTTCGTCTCTAAATTATAACTGCCAACTATGCGTTGTGTTGTATCTTAGTTTATAAACTGAAAATAGGTATTGATTACATAATAACTAGCTATACAGTTTCATACCCCCGACAGAGAAACGAGTCTGACAAAGAAACAAATTCAGAAAACATTTAATTTTGTTAGTTCAATAGCTGAAAAATATCAAAAACTGTGATATACGTTTTAGCATTTCGAAAAGGACTTTAATTTTGGGACGATAATATAGTGCCCTGCGAGGCTAACAGAGCGTATTTAGCAGGAGGAAATATCGTCATCAAAATTCTAGCCTAAATACACAAGCCTCGATGCGTCAAGTTTAATGAGAAAAACCAGAAAAACGGGAAACACTTGATTTAATTAAATCAATGTTTAAAAATGTTTCCGAATTTTTTTTCCACATTCATTTTATAGGGAGCGAGTAGAAAAATAAATGTTTTAACAGTATTTAAATGTAACTGCGATTTAGTATCGTTAGTTAGTCTGTAGAGTCCTATCGCAACGCTTAAACTGTGAGATAAATCATAACTCAAATCATCTTATAAAACGCATAATGAGGGTCTGAAGGGAACTAGGGATGTTCCATTGCATGTGATTGGCATTTCTGAAACATGGTTGTATCCAGATAAACTTACTGATGGGTTTGTTGCGCTGCCTGGTTATGAGGTGATTCGTAAAGACCGTTCTGATAGGATGGGGGGGGGGGGGTGGAGTAGCGCTTTATATCCGTAAGGGAATTAAATATAATTTAGTTTATCAAAACGCACCAAATTCTAAATTTGATGTTTTGTTTATAGAGATATTGAACTCTGTCGGCTGTAAAATTCTGGTGGGTGTTATCTATATACCGTCAGCTCGTACCAAATTTATTAATTCAGTGAGTAAATTTTTTGATAGGTTATTTAAAAATTATAATGATATTCTAATATTGGGTGATTTTAATCGGGATTTGTTAAGTGGTTATAGCCACGTAAGGAAATTTAATGAATTTTCGCTTAGTTATGGGCTATCTTGTGCCTTTCTGACTGAAGCCACTAATTTTAAAGGTGATAGTGCAACTCTAATTGATCTTGCGTTGATCCAAACTCAGACAAAATTAATATTTTTTTCAAAATTAATATATTTTGAGTTCAATAATTGCCAAAAGCATGTTTATAGGGTGAGAAATTTTTAGTAATATTGATGAGTTAGCATTGAATTCTTATGCGGCTACATTAAATTGGTAGCTGAAAAATTGCCTGCATTATAGTTGGCGTCGGTCCAGAAGAGTGGAGGATTGAGAATATTTCAAGAAGTATCGCAATTTTGTTAACCAACATATTCGCAAGGGTAAAATCCTTGCTTTCTCTAAAGTATTTGATGCTAATTTGCCATCAAAGACTTTATGGAAAAATCTGCACACTTTTGGTGTTACTCAGGCCTCAGCACCGCTCTGCCAATTTGAGTCGTCTGATTTCAGTAGATTTTTTGCCTCTGTCTTTAATAAATCGGGTACTAGGCGTATCACACCAACTCATAGCACGTTGATCAAGACGCATTTATTAGAACTTTAGCATCAATTAAATCTACTGCGATAGGATCGGACGGTCTTGCTCTGCAAATAATAAATTTGCTAAAACCGACTATTGTAGGCCACCTAACTTTTATTTTAAATTGTTATTTAATCCAGTCTTTGTTTCCGGGCGCGTGGAAGGAAGCTATCATCATTCCTGTCAACAAAACGAAGTATCCAAAGAGTGTAGAGAAATATAGACCTATTAGTATTCTACCATGTTTATCTAAAGTCCTTGAGAAAACCATGAAATTGCAAATTAATCTTCACTTGTCGAATAATAATTTATTAAACGATTTGCAATCTGGTTTCAGAGAGGTTATAGTACTGGTACGGCTCTTGCGCATGTGGTTGATGATTTATCATAGAACGCTGAAATGGGTAAAATCTCTATTCTGGTATGTCTTGATTTTGCCAAGGCCTTCGATACTGTCGATCATAATATACTGCTTCATAAATTGTTTCACCAGTTCAAATTTTCTGTATCCGCAGTATCTTTCATTAAATCATATTTAGATTCTAGACGGCAAAGGGTTAATATTAATGGTACTTTTTCTGATGATGTATTAATTACATCTGGTGTACCGCAAGGCTCTATACTTGGCGTCCGTCAGATATCATATTTTTGCTGATGATTTCCAGTTGTATGATGCTGATTTGCCAAGTACATTGAATATTGTATCAGTCGTATTAATACAGCCCTGAACACTATTAGTGAGTGGACCATGTGTAACAAAAACAAGAATAAATCCTGCTAAATTTAAAGCATTACTAATTAGCAGACTGAGAGGTTATTCTCCTGTTGATGTTGGTTTGACATTATTCGGTTCTAATATTCCAATAGTTAAGAAGTTAACTAGTTTGAGGCTGGTTATTAATAACGTCTTGAGTTGGGAGGACCATGTGAACATGATATTCGGAAAAACTTATGGTATTCTTTGCAGACCTTCGAGTTGCGGCTAAATTAGCACCACTAAAGACCAGAATTAGATTAGTGAAAGCTTTAATAGTTCCACAGCGCGTTGTACTGTGCTCATATCTTTTCTGGTACCTCGAAAACAACGCTGAGTAAACTGAGAGTAGTTCTAAATTCTTGTGCGAGATATATTTTCCCCAAGAAGTTGGGTGAACCGATTACTACCTTAGCTAAATCTATTATGGGGTGTCATTTCTATCATTATTTAGAGCATTTAGTCTCTGTATTTATATATAAGTTAATTACATCTGGGCAGCCAACATATTTGTATAGTAAGCTCAGTTTCTCTAAATCATTGCGACGCTGAACTTAAATCTGCCTAAAAATGTAAAAACTGTAATTCGGCAGAGTTCGTTGCTCGTCCATGGGTGAAGATCTGGAATCGCCTTGACCCTGGGGTGAGGTCCTCTTCCACGGTCGGTACCTTCAAGAAGCATTCTTCCTCTTGTTACTCCCTTAAGGAGCTTTAATTATAATTCTTTTTTTTTTTTTGTCCCTTGCTAAGACTCCACTATTCTACTTTTGTTGGTATGATATGCATGATTTGCATTTATTAATAATGTTTCGGTCAGCAACTGGTCTCTTATATGTCACTTAGGGAATCTTCTTTATTAGGTATTATATTATTTTTATGATTTTTGTTGTTAATTGCATTGTGGTAAATAATTTAAAGCATAGGTTAAAACCTAATAATTTTTATAATTTGTAATTTTTATAATTTTTGTTTTTTTGATTTTTAAATTTTAATTTTATCATATATGTATGCTTAAGTATCATAAGAAAATATCTAGCTATTTTAGCAGATATTGTAAAAAGACTTTGTCTTATTTGTATACTTATTAATAATAATAAATAAATAAATCGTTCCAGTGAGGGTGAAAGGAATAAATTATGTGCCACTCCAACTAATCTAACCTAACTCACTGAATTTGTAGGCTTTAAAGAATTCATAGAATTTTAAGATTTACATTAAAATTAAAAAATTTTAAAAACATTTTTTGAATTTATAGAACTGACAGACTTGAATAATTTATAGATCCAAAATCCAATAGAATCTATAACATTTAAAGGATTTATAAAATTTACAGAATTTATAGGTTTTAAAATCATATTGGAATTTATAATATTTACAGATTTAAAATTTATAAAATTTATTGGGCTTAATTTATAGAATTTATCGAATTGACAGAATTTATAAGAATTTTCTAGATTTGAAGAATATAAAGAACTTACTGACCTTTAAAACTTTATGCATAGGATTTGTAGAATTATTCATAGAATTTATTAGATTTATAAAATTTATAGAAATTATTGAATTTTTAGAATAAGTAAAATTTTTGTGTATAGAATATTTAGAACTGACAAACTTGAAACAATTCATAGAACCCATTGAATCTATAAAATTTAAAAAATTTATAATATTTGTGGAGTTTATGTAATTTATTTTATTCTTTCAATTTATTTATCAAATTCATAAAATTTAAAGTTTATAAATATGTACATTAGTATTTATAAAATTTATAGACTTTGTAGAATTTAGAGAGACTTTGTAAAATTTATTAAAATTTATCGAATTTACAGAATTTATAAGAAAGAAAAAGATTTGTAGAATTTAAAGCACTTACTGAATTTTTAAACTTTATTCATAGAATCTATAGAACTTATAAATTTTTAACAAAATTATTGAATTTACAAAATTGTTAAAGTTTATAGGATTTTTAAAAAATCCATAAAACAAATAAAATTCGAATTTGTAGAATTTATAAAACAGACACTTGAAACAATTAGTGGAACACAAAGAATCTACAAAATTTAAAGAATTTATATTATTGATAAAATTTATAGAATTTATAAATTTTATAGAATTTATAAATTTTATAAAATTTGTAAATGTTATAGATTTTATAAAATTCATATAATTTAAAAATTTATAGAGATTTACAGCATTTACTGAATTTAGAGAATTCAAAAAATTTATTGAATTTATAAAATTTATAAAAATTAAAAAAATTTCAGAAACATGTAGAATGTAAATAAGTCAAATTTGAGTTTGTAGAATTTATAGAACTGCCAGACCTAAATAATATATAGAATCTATACCATTTAAAGAATTTATAAAATTTACAGAATTTATAATATTTATAGAATTTATCGAATTTATGAGATTTGCAGAAGAATTTATAAGATTTGCAGAATGTAAAGAATTTACTGAATTTTAAAACTATATGCATAGCATTTATAGAATAATTCAAAGAATTTATAGAACTTATAAAATTTATAGGAATTATTTGATTTACAGAACTTTTAAAGTTTATAGGATTTTTCGAAATTTTTTTATTTAAAAACAAGTAAATTTGAGTTTGTAGAATTTATAAAACAGAATCTACAAATTTTAAAGAATTTGTATAAAATTCATAAACTTCATAAAATTTTTAGATTTTATAGAATTTAAAAAATTCATAAAATTTTAAAATTTAAAGATTTTATAGATATATTAAGACGTTTCCGAAGAAGAGAGAAGAAAACTTGTTGGATTTTTAGACTTTATAGAATTTGTAGAATTTACTGAATTTATTGCTTTTAAAGAATTTAACATTTTCAGAATTTATATACATAATTAATACAAATTCTAACTTTATAAATTCTTTATTTTTAAAAAAATTTTAAATTATGTGTAAGTTCTTTAATTCTAAAAATTGTGTATGCCTAATCGTAACTGAGATTTAGTATCATTCGTACATACATATTAGCAATGATTATACAAATATCTAATATTTTTAACGAAATAAAAAAAATTTGTTATTTTTTTGTAAAATTGATGATGCAGTGATCCTAAACCGACGAATATCATGCCATTTAGGACTATTTGCCTGGGCAATCGTTCCCCAAACATGCGTTTTCTAAAAATTCTTACCTTTCGCCTTTTTACATTTTTGTCGTGGCGTTTTTTTGTCGACACTAATTATACGCGATTTAAACTTTTCCAACCGATAATGAGCGCGAAGCGTGTTGTGCTGTAACACGGCAAATTGAGCCCTACTGGCATATGATTGCATCTTCGAAAAATGTATTCGCTTTCCTCCAACAGTTTTAGCAATTAGCGGATGCAAATGCTCAACTCGATTAGAATTGACGTCATATAGAAGGCTTTTAGCATTAATTCGCAATCTACGAATAATTGAGCTAACTTTTTCAAAAAAGGCACAGTTCTGTATCTCAGGCACCAGATCTTTTTCACTCGATTAGCCTCCATTACAAAAGTAAGCATCACAATGCGTATGCTGACCAAACTCGTGGAATGGCGCATTATCATAATAATAATGAAACTAGACCTCGTCTATGTTCTTTCTCAATAACGATATTTGAGAAATTAAAATAAAATAAACTTGAGTGCATGCTTAAGTTTTTTTAATTCTTCAAAGAAATAATCCAACGAAATTATTCTGTTGCCTTTAACATGGAATGGAGACGGATTCGTGGAAATATTCTCCTGGGACAATTTATATAGAATTTAGAAATCTTGAAAATGATACTATGGAAATTTCTGTGCGGCCACTCCTTGTCGAGTTATTGAAGTTTTAGTATGTTAAAGTTTTAGTGTTAAAGTGACTTAAAATTTTATCTTAGAGTGCTAAGTTTAGAAGAAAAAAAATTTACTTCTACCCTTTTTGATACGTTTTCACTAAAACTTCAATAACTCGACATGGAGTGGCCGCACAGAAATTTCCATAGTATCATTTTCAAGATTTCTAAATTCTCTATAAAATGGCCGGTTTGGAATTTTGAATGAAATATCGAGCAAGTTCGTTTACAGTTTCAAACAGCAGCATAATTTTTTTTTAGATAACTTTTGTTTTACTCGAAAACAAATTCCGGTATCGAAAAGAAGATAAAAATTCCTTACAAAAATTTTTTTTTGAAAGGTGTTATTTCACCAAGCTACAAGCGTTCAAATATGGGTATTTTTTCGAAGAAAATTTCTGTTCCGTTTTTTAATTGGCGCAGTGTATCTCTCAAAACGAATTTGAGCCGCGAAAAGTCGTGTGTAATTTTTTAGAAAAAAATCCAGACGTAGCCAACTTCTTATGTTGTAAAATACTTTTTAAAATTAAATTTTTAAAGATCCACAATTTATAATTTAATTAAAAGATTTAAGAATAAAAATGCAGTTCAAAGAAAATCGGGAAGCGGTCTGAAGTCATCGTTATCAATAAACAAATCACGAAGGGCATTGAAGCAAAGTATAGTTCACCAAGTGGATTTTCCGTTCCTCTTTTAACATGAAATTATTCACCTACGCCCGCAAGAGAAGTTTTCACATCAAAAATTAATGGGATTCCGAATAAAAAAATATATCAAATTTAAATCCAATAGAGAAACCTGCTGTGCACATAATCTCCTGGGAACAACTATGAAGGAAGTCATTTATAAATCACTGGTGAAAAATTACACTACTAAATCATTCTAAATTTGAAGTTTCTGGGTACACTAGTTATGGAGATAACCCCTAAGGAACAGTTAAGTATGAAGACGTTTACTATATGGCTAAAATACTTGTATATGACTAAACATTTTATATGGCTAACTGACTGTATCTGTTGCAGACAGCGAGACTTAGAGCAAGATGGCTGAGCGAGAGTTCGAAGCAGAAAAATAATTTTATATGATACAAAAGGAGATAATTCGACAGCGGCGTGACTATTGAGTAATGGAAGCCATAGGGGCACTATCTTCGGTGTCCTTAGGAGAGAAACGAATTAGCACCTAGAACTGGGTATACAAACACACTAATCAGGTACATTTTGAGCCAGTACAAGCACCAGAGTTACGTCAGCCAACAACAACTCTTAGACAGCACTGTGGCCGGTTCTGCATTCATGGTACGGAGTTTCAGGTTGACTATCTATACGTAGGTTATTTGGGAAACAATTGGTTTCACGACTGCAGAATTAAATCAAAATACGGAGTAGAAGGTTGCGATCAACAACACACTATGTGCTGTTATATAATAAGTTCTCCAGAACGATGTAACAATGCACAATCGACGAGTAAAGCCGCGGTTGTTTGTCATTTAATAAACCCCGTTCAGACTGAAACCGAGAGGATGTTAGGCGACACCGACAGAAGCACACACACTTCGGTTCCATATATTAATATGCACGAATCGGGATAGAATATTTGCGAGCAGGAAAGATACCGACAAAATGGGTGGTCCTGCGTATCGTGATGATGTTGGTTGATTCACTTGGGCTGATCGGATTCTCTATTGTGCAAGGAAAATTACTGATGAAGGAGCTCGGGCGAACCGAAGAAGATTGGGACGAGCAGATTAAGCCGGATCAGATGAGGAAGTGGTGTAGCTGGTTAAACGCCTTGTCATCATCGAAAAGATGATCGAAAAGAAAGACATTCGCTTGCCAAGATGCTATTTCTTCAAACCCGCAACGTATTATATTGGATTCGTTCACCACGGTCATTTAAACCTTTCGTGGGCAACCGGACCGGGTAAATCCGGGAGACAGCAATATTGCGGACGAAGCCACCAAGTGGAAGCTGATCAGCCGATATTGCATACCAGAGGGATGGTACAAGGGGCCTGCCTTTCTTCATAGACCACGCAGCGAATAGCCTAAGGATCGAGATGACTAGCCAGAAGCCATACTGCCGAGTTAAAGACATAATCAGAAGTAATACTGAGACCTGCGTCAAAGCTAGCCATCCTATTAAGAGAACCGAGGGAATTGAGTGATCCTCTAGTGTGACACCCAACTGAAGGGAGTATTGTGGACAGCTACACTTTTCTAAAGCCGAAAATTTCCTGCCCAAGAAGTACAAAAAAGCCAAGTAGAGTAGACATCCAATAATTTAGGTGAAAATCGTAGTAGCTGAAATTAAGTAGTTTGGGTTTTTGTGAAAAAATTTGACAGGAGAAGTCTTACGAAGAAGACCTCAAGATTAGTAAATTGTAACGGGCGAAAATGAATTAAATTTTCAACGTTCTAAATAATAAATAACATACTGACCATCAAGGGGTTTCAGTTTTATTTTATTTATTACAACATTTACTAGTGGACAAACGAGTCGCGCGTGAGACAACTTGTTAAAATCAATTATATGTGTGCGTGAAATGACCCTCTGTCGGAATTTTGCTACACTTATTTTTACGATAGATTTTGTTTTTTTTTGGTAAACTATTTTTATTTTAATTATTTATCAATTAAAAAATTAAAATAATTACAAAAGGAAAAATCTACGAGTTAGGCTATTGATTAAACTTTATTGTTGTGAATAAGTTTCTTGTCTATCATTGTTGTGTATTTGAATCGAACCGCACAAAGTTGCGAAAGTTTGAGAGCATATTACAAAATATTAAAAGAAAATTTCGAAAAAAGAATAAAACTACGAGTTAGTTTTCCACATTATCTATTGATAATAAAAAAACTCTAGAAGAAAATATTGACACAGATGCTTATCGAAGCGCACAAAGATACCCAATTTTAGTATAGAATCCTCTTAAAGGCTGTAACTTCCTAACTGACCTTATTCTTTCACACTTTTTCGCTTCAAATAAGTAGTCCTATATAGTACATACACTTTCTTAATGTGTTTCATTTATTTATTTATTGTTTCAACATTGTTTAGTAGTCCTGTGAAGATCTTTCAAAAGGATTACGCTAAGAAATTTTTTCAAAATTTGAATGCGCAATATCAGTGCTCCACTTGAGTGGACAACTCAAAAGGCCACGCGAAGACTACGTTTTTAATCACGTGAACTTTATGACAATTGGCAAAATATTTAAGTGAGTTTGTAAAACTGTGACGCGACACAAAAATCCTTACAACAATTCGATTAAACACATAATGAAAATAACTGAGCGTTTGACGGCCATTGATAGGCAATCGTGGAGATGGCTACGCAGATCTGTGTATGCCATAATATTGTATGTATCTTTGCGAATTTTTCAAAACTGCTTAAATAAAAAAAGCGTACCTGATTATTTTAGACCGTTCACAGGAAATGAAATGACTAAGCAGATCTGAAGAGGCCACGTATTTTGTATGCACTATAAACGAAATATATGCAGGATCAACTAAACTGTTTTCATGAATTTTTCAAAACTGCTCTACTAAGAAAAAAGTTTAACTAAACATTTGATGCCATTTACCCGTTTCTGAGTATGCAGCATCATATTGTATCCCTTTAGGGATATTTTGTGTCGGACGAAAAATTTGTGCAACTCGTTAAATGGTTTTCAAGAATTTTTCAAAACCACTCTACTATAAAAAAGTCCAGCCAATGACAGCCAATCGTAGATATCGCTAGGCGTATCTGAGTAAGCCATTATACTGTACGGCATTTGTCGGCCGTTGCCAGGCAATGTTAGAGATGGCTTCACAGATTTTGGTATGCTATGAATATTTTTTGTCAGCCGTAATATTTTTACGACCCATTAACTGGATTTTATGAATTTTTGAGAATTGTTCATCTAAACAGAGCAGCTGGGCTTTTAACCTTTATGTGCATGGCAAATTTTACATCATATCCGGGGCACCAAAGGTACATTTGTACCTTCATGTGTTTTGTATGAAAAATATAACTTAATACAATTTTTTTTTTGAAAAATTTATTTTTCAATTTGATTTAAATGAGTTAGCGGTATGAAAAATATCTTTACGGAAAACACAATTCATTGGCTATAAAATAAATCGAAATATTTAAAAATAACGGTAATAAACCTGTATTTATACGTATATTTATTGTATATTTGTAAACAAAAATTGTTGAAAATAAATTCAGGAGAATTATAAATACAACACTAAATAATGAAAAAAATACAGTAACAATAACGCAAAAACAGTAAAAATAACGAGGAATAACGAGAATCCTGACAAAAGTGCCAGAAGCTGGACCCGCTTATTACCAAAAGAATTTTATGCGTATTTGGGAATACTCACAATGAGTGTATACCGCTCCAATAATGAGCACCATAGCGTGTTATGGCGATCAGATTCTAACCCATTTTATAGAGCAACCATGTCGAATAATAGACTTCGCAACCTATGTCGATTCGTTCGATTTGACAATAATACCACCCGAGCCGAACGGATGAAGCTGCTGCAGACGGATAAAGGTGCTGCTTTCAGCGACATAAGGCCAATGTTAAACAGCAATTTATCGTCAAAATACATTGCATCTGATTGTGCAACCGTGGACGAACAGCTTTTTCCGTTCCGAGGTATAACTCGGTTTACCCAATATATCCCGCATCTAAGCCGGCGAAATACATATGGCCTGAATATATTCTGGGTTTAAGACGGAACAACATCTTATCCCATTACAGGCCTGCTGTACACAAAAAAAAGGTCCCAATGGACCCGAAAAGGATCAGGGCAAACAATTGCACATGATTTGTGCCACCAATTTAAAGGTTCCGGGCGAAATATTACGATGGACAATTTTTTGCCGCAATACCTTTGGCGCGGTTGTTATTGTCGTGGCAACTAACAATGGTGGGAACGACAAAGCAAAAGAAGACATGCATTCCAAACAATTTTAAAAAATGTTCGGTTAAGTCAGAATATTCAAGTTGTTTGGATTCAACTAGGATGTGAAAATTATCATTTGTTCTTATATGTAATAATACAGATGGTGGAGTGAAATGCAAGCCGGAGGCGATTATGAATTATAATGCGACAAAAACAGGTGTTGATACGACGGACAATATGCTGACGCATTACACGACTCAAAGAAAGACGCTCCGATGGCCGCAAGCCATGTTTTATAATATGGTCGATGTCGCAGCTCCAGCTGCATACATCATTTATTGTAAAAATAATCCAGTTACCACTAAGTCTTCATTTAGGCGCTGCACATTTTTACAGGATCTGGGTAAGCAATTAGCAATGGCAGCAATTCAAGATCATGCCTCGAATCCACAAGTGACTGCTCAGTTTTCCAGCAAAACTGGGATAGAGTGAATGTTAGGATATCCGGTAGTTGCTTCTGCAGCGTCGACTCTACCTACATTAGGAAATTTACGCTCACATGTTGGAAGCAGCTATGTTTTTCGATCGATGCAGTTATTTCAGCGAAAAACTCGGAATTGTTGTTCGATTTGCACGCGACCAGTTTGCAATGAGCATGCAATAACAATAAATAAATGCCATCAATGTCACATTTAAATTTGAAATAATAAATACCAAATAAATTATGGTTTTATAGTTGCTCTATACCAATATTTCTCTATATGAGCTGGTTTCAATTTTGAAGTTTCCATACATATTATAAATAGGTACAAATGTACCTTAGGTGCCCGTTTATGGGGTATTTTATTATTTTTACATATAGTTAGTTTTGAAATCCTACTAGATTAAAAAAAATATCAAACACTGAACCTAGAAAGACTAATTGAGGCTAAACAAAATATTTGGACATCTAGCTAACCGAATTAATTAAAAAAAATTAAATTAAAAAACAAATAGGTACAATTGTACCTTGCCATGCACATAAAGGTTAAGGGCGACTGACAGGCAATTGTGGATATGTCTGCGCATATCAAAGTACGTAATCATACTGTATGAAACTTAAGGGAAGTTTTGGGTAAGACGACATATTTGTCCAACGCGCCTTACAAAACCGCTTTGCTACAAAAAACAATGTAGCTGATCATTTAATCCCCATTGACAAGCAATCGTAGAGAAGACTACGCGTATTTGAGTAAGCCATCAAATTTAGTATGTACCTTTGCAAATGTTTTGCTTCCGACGAAATATGTACGCGACCTGCCAAACGGCTTCGATGATTTTTCCAAAACTCATACAATATGATGGCATGCTAAATTCTGCATAGCTGATAGCAGGACTTCATGCCAATGGCTCCCCTTTTTTATTAGATCAGGATTAAAAAATTCGCAAAAACCGTTTGACTTCTCGCGAAAATATTCCGTCTACCATTAAACTTCCCTAAAGACACACGTACAGTATGATCACACACTCAGATTCGCGTAGCCATTTCTACAATTATCGGTCAATGGTTATCAAATGATCAACTACACGTTTTTTTTGTAATAGAGTGGTTTTAAAAAATTCATAAAAACTGTTTAACGGGTTTCGCAAAAATTTCGTCTGACATAAAATATCCGCAAATTTCCTGTTATTTGGTTATGCATTTACTAATATTTAAGCGTTTTTAAATTTTGTCA